>VWZZ01003902.1:6117-47815 GCA_013399095.1 Psophia crepitans
CGGCGGCTGTGTGTGCACGTGGGGCTGTTTGTGGGTTTTGTTGTTTTTTTTTACCAAATGTACTGTTCAGAGAGTGGACCAGTACTGCTTTCTCTGTTCACTTCTTGTGAAGTACTGTGGATAATAGCCTGGTATTTTCAGCCAGGCTCGATTTGGAATGCCTAACAGAGAAGGTACTAGATATTTACAAGGAAGTCACCT
This sequence comes from Psophia crepitans, assembly GCA_013399095.1. Lineage (NCBI taxonomy): Eukaryota > Metazoa > Chordata > Aves > Gruiformes > Psophiidae > Psophia > Psophia crepitans. Next base: position 6,319 of record VWZZ01003902.1, read on the forward strand.
GTGCTTTCTTACCCCACAGATGCAGTGTTTTTTTATGAATGAATGAATGTTTACCTGCAGGGAACAGAGCGCAGAACCAAAATTATTTGGGTTCATTTAATACTTACTGCCTATGTGACAAACACTAACTTTGATAATAGAGCTCTTGCAAATGACTCAAATACAGACTTGTACTTTAATTTACATAAAAATTTTAGTTCACATTTTCGAGAAAAATCACTTTTCCTTATTTTTTCATGCTGTCTTCTTTCTCCCAAAGTATAGCGGAGGGATGTTTCTCTTTGACAGGATAGTCTTCAACAGAGTATCTAAATGGTTCTGTAAAACTTTGCAATATGAGATCACTATCTTTCTGGAGGTGGTTTTGTGTGTGTGTGGTAGCAGGCAAGAAACAATGTAGTATTTTAAAAAGTAGGAGAAAGAGTGTTGAAAGAAAGTAGTGAAGACACTGGGACTTAAATGGCCACTTGGTCTGTTGTGCAAAAAAGTAACTGCCAAAGAGTTTTTGTTTCACTAAAGTATAATAATTGCTATCTAACTGTATACTTTTTATATTTTTCGTGCAGCTTAGGGCATGCAAATACTTATCTCTTTAATGTGAATTTTTTTGTTTGAGCAGAACAATATAACTCTGTGGGCAATTTTTATGCTGTGGAATAGAGAGGAGAACAAACAAAAACCCAAACCAACACCTCACCCCACCCCCCTCCCACCCCCCACCCCCAAAAAAAACCCCAAAACAACAAACAAAACCACTTAAAAACCTTGTTTGCTTTTCAGAAAGCATTTAACAACAAATTTGGCCTGAAAACTTTAATGTCAGGTTTCAGTCTCATGCAAATGAAAAAAATGAATTTATAAACCTCTCAAGAATCATTATTTTAATAGCAACGTCCAAGAAATATTTTTTTTTGAAAAGTGATATAATAATCCCTTTTGTGTAGCAGCAATAAAGATCCTGCAGTCCTAGGGGAACTAATCTGTTGTAGTCAACAGGCCTTTCCCTCACTGCTTGCTTCTGTTATCTTGAAGGGTGCACAACATCCTTCAGTTCCAGGGCTGAATAGTGACATGCCATCATTGTCATTGTATTCCAATATCATGTATTTAAAAGAATAGGATACTTGTGCTATATCTATTCAGTTTAATGTAATTATTTCCTTCTTTACTCTCTATTCCCCTTGTTATCTTAAATGTTTTGTGGTTTTTTTTACACTTCTATCCTAAACAAATGTTTCTTCGAAGTTTCTGTGGGGTTCTACAGCTGCCCTCTAAGATCCTTAAAAAGCTCAATCAAAAGTTCTGTGACACATTATGCAAAGATATTTCTGTTGAACTGCACAACCATAATGATTTTGTGAAGCTCTTCTCATTAACGACACTAACGAAAAGTGAAAGTCATTGCATTTTTAATATCTTAAATAGTTCCTTAATTGTTATATATGTCTGTTAATAGCGCAGTGTAGAAATGTACCTGCAGAAGAGTGCCAAAACTAATTTAGTTGCTAATTGTGGAGCATTCATGTCAAACTGCTCTTCATATTTCAGCTTCTTATTTCTTTTGGCACACATAGGCCTTTGTGACTTTACATCTGATTTCCTGTAAGTTGCTCTGTGTAACGTGTGTGTACTTTAATACGGGATGACCATATTAAGTTAGCCCTCCTGTTAATTTAAGCCCTATGAACAACTTCTCTGCAGTGTGTCATATCTTGCAGTCTTTTCTAATGTTAATTTGGAGAGCAGAGTATTAACTGAAATCTATGACTAATCTTTTCAGTTTCTGGAAGTCCGTAATCTTCAGACTAATGCTTTCCTTCCAGGCTTGTATTTATTGCGTGGAAAGAGAGAGTGGTATGCAGGAGGAATGGATACAAGTGGGCCTGCAAATTACTAGCTGTCTGTAGAGTTCCATTTAGATGGCCTTGTTTACACTAGTCACTGATCTAAAAAGTACTGGTGGTCCAGTACATGTTCAAAATTATCATGTAAGCATGCAAGTATCATACAGTGGTATTACATAGTAAACAGCCTAGCTATGTGGCTTTTTGTACAGAATTAAGATGGGGGGGAAAGTTTCATACCTTATCAAATACCTTTCATAACAAAGTGTTGTGATGATTTACTCCCTCGTGGGGAGTTTTGCCTGAATTATGAATAAAGAATCTGGCCCAAATAGAATGCACTGGGAAATGCTTGGAGACATTAAGAATTTCATATTATTTAGTGTGAGCTGAGAAATACTCCGTAATTACTGACAGGTGGTCCAGAATTGGACACTGAAATTGCCTACATAATTGTAGATTGATATTTTACATGTATCCATTTTGATTTTCACATCAATTCACTAGTCATCACATAATTATATATAAAGAGACTTCACAAGATACCTGTTATTTCCTGAGGATCCATTACAGTCCATCAGACAAAATACCACTTCTGTTTTTTAAACTACATATTATAATATAAGGATTTTCAAAATAAGGGTTATTTACCCAATAGACTGTAAAGATTTCTTTGGAATCACTGTAAATAGATATTTTGCTCATGGTTAGGGAATTCTGAGATAGTGTATTATGAGCTGCAATGAGTTGTTCCCATGTAACAAAAGTGCAGTATCCTTGGGATTGGGGAAGATTCAGTTAATACAGGATTTACCTTGGTTTATATCAACAATCTAAAATACAGAGCACCTGCAGCCAGATCATAATCGTACATGTGAAGAATTTCACTAAGTGCAGTGGAATGAATCAGCCTGAAAGTTGGGTGCATCCAATAAGGTCCAACAAAAGACCTGGGCATATAATCTCAGGAAGTTTTCAAGGCTGATTTTGAGATCTCAGACTAGTGACGATATAGGTACCATCTATAGTGGTTGAATTTTGTGTATACACTCTTGTGTTTTAAGTTGCCTCCTGGGGAAACCTCTCTTTCTGCTTTGACTGTAGGGACAATCTACAGATATGGTCCCTGTGCTGTATTTAGCGTGATAATATTTGTCGACAGCTTCATGCTAGCTACACTGTACATTATTTAGAGGTACATGAGTTGATGTATTTGTGAGTGTATTAAGGATCTTATCTTCGCAGATATCTTTGTTCTGAAAATGCAAAGTTTAAGAATAACTATTACATTTTTAACAGAAGAATGTTTCTCTTGATGACATAAAATCAATGCATAATCTATTGATATGGATGATGATCTGCAAAATTCCTTCAGTAAAAAGCAAGGCTTTTTTTGTTTGTTTCTTTCAGTAGTACCAATAAGTTACTTACCAGAAGTAACTGACATATTAGTTTGTATTTTCCAGGTGCTTTAGGGAATTAATGCCTTGCTTTCTAATTTCTGCAAGGCAAAATTTGCACAGAAATTTTAACTCTTTTTTGTATGTTTAATGCTCATCATTAGAGTATTTTTTCTTGGAAGTGAGTACATAATCTTATTTTAGCCCTTATCACAATGCAATGAATTATGGTTGGGGTGCATCGCATAGTTCCAAGTCCAGAATGGGACTAACCTCCCCCTCTTCTCTGGCCAAGACTTTGGATCTTACATGAGAGTCTGTCTTAGAATTTGGACTTTGTAAGCTTGTTGTCATGGAAGGTTTCTAAATAGTTATGACAAAAAAATATTTGTCTGGCTTGAGTTTCATGGACGTAATTTCAGTCATACTTGTATTAGCTTTAGATTGATACATTTTATCATCAGTGAAAGTTAGGTAACAAGTATTTTCCACTTGTAAAATGATGTATAGAAACTTTCCTACATCCAACGAGAAATGTATATTTTTCAGATGTGCTGTACTTTTAAAATAAATAAATAAATAAGACTGAGTTTTATGAGCGAGTGATTCTGCAGTGATCGAACTATGAAGAATCTGTCCTTTGACTCTGAGATTTGGTCTTCTAAGTTTGCTGCATCTATGAAAAAGTTAGTAGAGAACGCATAATTAGTTTCCCATCAGCACAGAAGTCTTAGTTAATGCCTCACGGAAGTACTTTCTATTTTCTCAAATACATGCTTTGTTACCAACATAAGTTGGGTTGTGCAAATACTGATTTTTTTCGTTGGTGGTGGTTATTTACCATGGTGGTACATTGCAACCAAAGCAATCTTGACTGTTTTACAAATATGTAGGGTGGGTAGTGCCATTCATGCAGCATACTAACCCTGGTGGCTTCTAGATGGGATGGTCCAGTCCCTTGGTGCCCTACCACAATGGTGAGGGACCTTGTACCTCAGGTAGTCTTGGCATCTCCCAGTACTGTGCTGTCTGCTACCATCTTGAAATTGAACTATAGTGCTTTCATCTGCTTCCTTGGGGAAATGAGGATAGGTATTCGAAAAGAATCCTACAGAGGTTTGTATAGCAGGAAGGCCCCTGGGCAAGTGCCCCTGTGCTGAGGCAAATAATCCTTATGATGAAGTACTCAAAGTGAAGAGCAGAGTATGTCTCACTTTAATCAGTAGCTTGTGGATTGACAATCAAAATAAACATCAACTAAAAAAGTTTTTTCACGACTTTTTAGCAAATCTAGGAATAACTGATGAAAGATTGGTGTCAAAGTCGTAGAACATGATATTGCCAGATATGGCATCCCCTTTTATATGTGGTAATTTTATTTGTTGAATGAATTGGAAAAAGACTGTGTTTTAACTTTAATGAGTCAGTATGAAGTTGAAATAACTTGCCAACACATTCATGCATTTCAGCTGTTTTTTACACTGCATTTTACATGAGGGGAAATTGCAAATAGTAAATGTCAAGGATTCACTTGGGGCATTACTATTTCAGAGGCATGAAGCTAATACATATTTGTCTCATTACTGTCACCAGATTAAAGTTAGTCCATGGATGGCAAGAGCTCATAACTCATAGGAGACATAGTTACAAATGACCTGTGGGAGGTCACAGATACCACAACTTCTTAAATTCATATTACAAATGTGTCATTAATAAGAAATGAGGGAGATGATGTTCATCATCTTTCGAAAAGCTGGTTTTCACTGAAAAAAGAGGTGAAAGGGGTTTTTTATTTCCAAGTCTCAAATGATCACATCTTTGTAGATTATAGTGTATGGGAGCAGGAAGGCAGTGCAATCCTTCTGGATGCTTACTTAAGTCATCTGTGATCTTTCTGTTATTAATACAACTAACCCATTGTGCTATATAATTTGCCTGTTGATATTTTGCTTAAGTATCTCTAGAACATTGGGGAGCAATGAGTATTGTATGAGGGCTTTTAAGTATGATTTGTATGCGGAGGTTTTTATCCTCTTGTTTTTGCTTCCATTGCGATCTCAAACGTAGAACTCGCTATAGTAATTCACAGAGGGTACAGCAACACAATGTGTGTGTTGCTACTGTGTTAGCTCAGTCACGTTAGCACAGAGAGACTGAAAAGCCTTCTTAAGATGTAGTTCTGTGTCTGAAATCAACTGGATATAACTTTAACTGAATTAACCCAGTCCTTCACACAGTTGTTAAATAATGTTAAATGTTTTGCATGTTTAGGATAGCAAATTAAGATGTAGAATAATATAACTGAGCTACATTTGCTTAGCCTATTAAGACAATGTGGGGTTTGGACTTTTCTTGGTTTTACTGGAATAATGTGCTCTAGATAGCCATCTACCTAAGAGAATGTTTATAAGTTACCATTTAGTGTGTACAGCTGCATGCTTTAGCTGGTTGCCTGGTTAATGTATTAACTGACAACTGTGTTGTCTTTCTCTGTAATTCTAAGTGCTGTTTCAGGTGTCAGCTTTGATTCATAAAACCACACGTGGTTTGATTGATAAAGCCACAGAAGGATATCTGATAGACTGCTTCTCTTACCCTTTCTAAGAAAGGTGTGACCAGGGTATTGATTCATATCTTCAATCACCTGGCATGCAAGGGGTTGCAGAAGTTGATAAAAGTAAAATAAGCATACATCTAAATAAACACTCTTCACTACCAAGTGTTTTAGCTCATTAGTTTAAAGATATTTTTTTTTCTGTGTGTCTGACCTAAATGAATCCCAAAAGTTCAAGGAATCACAGAGGTTAATAAATGAGAAGCTGTTGAAGACTGAAAAATACTTTGTGCACTTTTTCAGCAAAATATGTGTTTTCTCCTCTGTGATAATGTAGTTCAAAAGCATGTCCTCAATGTGAGGTCTTTACACAAGAAAGAAGTAACAATGATTAGAAATATTTGGGAGTGAAGTTTATGGCTCTGTAAAGCAGTTGTTAAAAACAAACCCCTGGAGAAATTTTATTGCATATGCAGAGATTTGCTCCTGACACAGTACTGAAATACTTGAAATGGCATTTCTGTCTGTTTACCGGATTTTGATAAAAATAAAGTCAAAAGAGAGGGAGCATGGAGAAAAGCAGTACTTAGAACTGGCAAGTATAAACTGAGTTAAGAAAAACTAGAGGAAACTAAGAATATGCTTTTTGATTATCAACTTGATTCTGAGATTGTAGGGTGTCAAATTATGCAAATAAGTTAGTTTCTTTAAGGTAGAACGTAATTTTTAGGTTATTTTACATCCATGATTATTGTATTTTTGACAGCAGAAACTTTATGGTGATTGGAGCAGGTTCCTAATAACTGGAGGGGAAAAAAAGAAAACCCTGCCCCTTTTCAGAAGGACAAGGAGGAGGATCTGGAGAGGTACAGGCTAACCACAGGAGGGACAAGAAGCAAGCCTAGCAAGGGAAAATTGTGCCTGGAAAATACCTTTCTGTTATGAGATTACTTGCTCTCATGTTTTTCTTAACTTCACCAAGACTTTTGGCAAAGTATATGCTTATAGCCAAGATGCTTAAATATGGTTTGGAAAATTGGCTGGACTTCTGAATGCGAAGTTAACAGCTGGTTACTCGCAGCAGCATTGTGCAACAATAGGGCCAGTACTGTTAAAAATCTCTCTTAACAACTCAGATGATAGGATTAATGGGATGCTCTCCACAAGGTTGCGAGTCATACCAAATCCAGGGTAATAGTAACACTACAGAGCAATGCTACTTTTCTTAACAAGCTGGAGACGTGATGTGACAGAAATCTCATTAAATTCAGCAACAGAAATGGCAACACCTGTAACCAACCAAACAAAAAAACCTCCAAACCCACAAAAAACCTTCCCAAACAAAACATGCTCTAGCACCCTACCCTCACCTATGCCAAAAAAACATTTCTACATCATCACTGTCAAGAATAAAAGCTTTGAATACTTACAGAGAAAAGTACTTCTGTTACAGAAGTTTTTAGCATCATTTGAATATTTTTAAACTACTTTTTTTTTCCTTACAGATGGGAAAGAAGACCTTTAAAACAGGCCTTATTGCTGTGATAACATATTGTAAGTCATTGTGCTTACATTACCAGTTGAGGGATTTTGTAGAATATAAATTTCTTTCAGTCACTTCATTTCTATGAATTGGTTTGCTTTTTAAATTGTCTAAGCTGTACTGATGGGTAAATCTCACAAAGTTGGAATGTCTTGGTTGTGGTTTTTTTTGTGTTTTGTTTTAATAAATAGAAATGGGGTTTCTAGACTATGTCTAATGATCTAACCGTTTTGCTTAAAGGAAAAGTTGATATCTATGCAAACATACAAACTGCAAGAATGAATTCTATGTGCCTTTAAAAAACAAATCAGCCAACTCATCCTAAGAAGTAAAATTAGTCCTGTATAACAGAAATTTGAAACAAGATAAGAGTTATAACAACTGTATTTCCAGGCCCATGTTAAATGTATTTGTGCATTTGACAGCAAAATGCGTTGGATCCTTTAGAGCTTCAGCTTTGGCCTTTTGTTGCAGAAGGGAGAAACATGTTAGGGTTTCTTAGGCTAGCTGGAAAAACAAATTTTATTTTATAAAATAAAGAACCAAAAATAAGCATGTAAATTTGCTGTGTTTTCCAAGCTTGGGGAGTGCGTGTGTCAAACCAAACTTTGTAAATTTCCATGCAAATTCAAACCAACTCTCATTCAATTAAAAATTCCTGATATTAAACATAAATCTTCATAATAATTCTCAGTAATATAGGATATTACAATTATAGCTGCACTGGAAAAGTCTGTGTTACATATTTGTAATGTTAACTGAATGCTTCAGGTCATGAGAAGGAATGTGGGTGTCAGCCTATTTAGGTAGAAAACTGTGGTAGGAAGAAGGTAATCTATAGAAGTAGGGAACAGTTTTTCGTTTACCCCAGTCATATTATTGTAGGTCTTTGTGATCTCTGTAACCTGTTTTTTTGATCTTCTCATATGATGTCAAAGCCTATTACAAGGTAGGAATCTAAAATGCCCAGTATTCTAGAACTGAACAGAGATTTAAGATGTGAAGTAAAATATGAGTGCTTCCCCAACTTTTGTTTCTATATAAATTCAACATAAAACTTTTTGTTGATTTATATACATATACAGGTTAACGATCACTGTGTCAGGTGTGTTTGTGAAGAGGGTAAAATCCACCTTGGACTCTTGAGATTCTAGAGCAATTTGTCAATTTCTTCAGTCTTCCACTAAAAGTTCTAAGAAGCCTGTAAATATCTTCAGTTTCTCTCAGATCATGCTTCTTTCTAATTTTCCTATTGCACTGGGAAAAGATAACTTGTAGAAGAGAAAATAAAATTGTGAACTTTTCCTTTTCCAGTAGTAGTCAAATTGATTGATTCAGTCCTGGAGAAGCTGTGAAGAAGCATGGTAAATTCTACCAGTGCTGCCTCATAAATACAATCAGCATGCAGAGGTTATATGAAAAAAAAAGGTTATCAGTGTGAATCCTATCACTTCATTTATTTATTTATTTTTTAAGAATGTGGAAATGGTACAAGGATGTACCAAGTCTCTTCAATGTTGGTTTTCAGTTCTATAAGCAGGGATGGTACTGTGGAACTGGGGAGAGCTTGATTCATCACCAAGTAGACCTCCAGCAACTCTCGATTACTGCACTGAGAATGAACTAGTGAAAAATGTTTTGCCAGGCTGTATCAAAATGCTGGTATATCTTCTATGGTAAGAGAGCAATTTTGAGAAGGATGGCCTTCTACATTCCCGTAGGTTTTGTAAAATCTTGTAACTCACAGAAAGTACAGAGATATATGGCCTAACAACTGATAAAAGAAGGCTGTCAAGAAGAAAGTTGAATGTCAACCTTGTTCTAATTAATTGTTTCTTCTTGTTTTGTAACGTTGCTTCCTAATGAAAGCTTGGACAGAGGATCAGTCATTCTACTTTTTTCAGGAAAATAATCTAACAAAATAGCTATTGGGTGATGATAAGATGTGAAATACTGTAGTAAAGAAGTTAGTTATGTAGACAGAAAATTAGTCTAGCATTTTCCCCTCTTGTTCTCTGTCTGCTGAGTATGTACCAATACTAGGGGACATAGTGGCCAACTTCCTAATTCAGGTACAGGGCTAAAAGTAGCTTTCTTATCCAATCATTTTGCTAAGTAAAATGTAATGTTCTTTCCAACTATCAGTAATTTGAATCCTTTATTTTTGAGTGATATGCAAACGTATCGCTACAACACTTTTTAGGAAACAGTTTTCCTACCTACCAAAAAATTCCAGTCTAACACATATAAGCCACACACGCGGTACTACTTTTCCCAGTTTTGCATGTAACTTGAAAACTCTTGAGTATTTTTATTGCTGAGGAAAGGCACCATTGGCCACTCCATATTTTATTGACTCTTCCTGTTACAAGAGTAGTCTCAGATTGAGGAGTCACTATTCATTTCATTTGAAGCTTTGCACGTATGTATTTTTTGCCATGTTATCTGTCAGCTAAAAATAACTCTCTTGCAGAAATGACAGAACAAATTTTATGAAGAAATAATAAAATCTACTGCTGTGAACATGTCACTTCAGGCAAAAACAGTTGCTTATGCTGGCTGGAATGTTACTCTGATGTCTTTAAATAACTTCATTAGTCAGTAAGATATGGTTTAATTATTTAAGTGACAAAAAAAGATGAGCTTTTGGTATTTACATCTACCCACTGTTTACTCTTTTTAGAGTATTTCTTTACATTAGAGCTGCAAGCACTTTCAAAACCCATCTGGCTCGCAAAATATCTTTTTGTTTACAAAACTAGAAGCTTTTAGCCACTGCAAGCTCTTGAATGTTTCCTGCTGGGATCCCAAGCTAACATTTTTTGCCAGCAGGCACCACTTTCAGCTCATGGGAACCTGCTGTCACCAAAAGATTTTTCTCTCACGTGTCTGTCTTTTTTTACTGGAATATCTGAGGTGACTGATCCTTAGGAGAACCCCTCTTCTTGTCTCTCTGAAAAGCAGTCTGGTATGCACTGTGTGCATTTTCTGCTTGGACTGGCATCTTTCTGCCATTTAGTATCAGCCCTCTCCTCCATCCAGCAAGCGCCTATTTCTCTTTAGTGAAATTTCATCAGCTCAGTATCAGTTCAGAGAGTCTGTCTGAGAGGATGAGCTCAAATAACATTTACCACATGTCTGTCTATGATATCAGCACAACATACTTGGGTGGCTGTGTGGTAATCTGAGCTCCATATGTTTACAGAAGCTATGTGTAGTGGGCAGAGGATATAAGTGAGCTTGTTTGCAGGAATTATCATCTTTGCTTGTTTCGATGAGCTAGCTGCGCTGCTACATAATGATGCTTATACTTCCCTGTTGAGTAAAAAGTTGAGATGGTAGAGAGTTTGGGAGGGGAAACAGGAAATGCAATTGCAAATTGACCATGAACAAAACAAATTTGCTAGTTTCTCCTGGGCTTTTGATTATCCTAAAAACTGTCAGAAAATTGAATTGCTTTTCTGCTACCCAAATTATTCTCTGTTACTGGGATGTTTGCCAGACTGATTTATATCTTTTTTTTTCTCTTTTGAAATAAAAGGTTAACTGAGGTAGAAACTGCAGATTTTGAAAAAGGCAATGTATGCCTCAGTTTCACTGACTGCGCAAAGAGAAAATTATGAGAGATATTACTTCATGTTTTCATTACCATCTTTATCATACATCTCTTAATTTTGTCTTTATTGTACAAGGAGGATAATAGCAATGACTGTGGTTTTACACGTATTTTCTCAAGGAAAGCAACGAAAGCACCACTAATTAAATTATTTAAGAGGACTAGAAAAAGACCTTGAAAACATTTCATGCAGGACTACTTTGACTTGGGTAGAATAACTTGTTAAGACTTGTAAGTGGAATATTCTATAGTCTTTATTTTTAATTTTTTATTTCAAACCATGTTTATCTCTCATTTAAAACCAAATTCATCTTCGCCTGTGAAATCAGTGTTAGAAAAATAGTGCATTCTTTGGAATCCTTCTGCAGATTCCAGTAATTTCAAGATCTCTGTAGTATTACCATCTGCAGCAAACTTCATTCAGGAGGTAACAAACTTGCTCCTTGAAATTTCCTCAAAACACTAAGACAGTTTTTCCCCTGCAAAGAAGCTTGTAAATGGTGTATGATCTGAGGCTTATTTTAGGACAGCGGAATACATCTTTTTCCAGAATGTGGCAGTTAATGTAGAATTGTAGAAAAATATTTCAGACATTGGAACTGATGTCACAAGGTGTGAATAACATTCTTGCAAGGGCCATATATGTTGCTGTCATTCTGTGATACAATCCATCCATTTGTTTTGCTTGTATGTGTGTACTCTCCTGCTTTTGTAACTCTGGCATTTCAAATGGAAGCAGTGAGTTTTTACTGGTCAGCTGCAGAATCAGTTTTTTCCCTTTTACCTTTAGGTCTTCTACAGTACAAATATTTTATACTATGGTAGTGGCACTTTAACTTTTTTGGACTATAATATGAGTAGTCCAGCATTCTGCAGACTTAAGCAGTTAGTTCAGATGTGTAGCTGTTGTAACTTCTAGTTTTGCCTTTGACAAAAACAGTTATTCAAATCTGTTGATCAAAACTAACAAAGTTAATGAACTTTGCTGCATTTTTCAGGAAGATCCTAAAATATTGTGTGATTTAAATACCAAAGTAGCTTTCTCCTGGCATGGAGAGTCAGGCTTTCTAGAGAAAAAACTGAATTTATCTGTGTGCTGAGCAGCTTTTCATAATGAAGACAAATTTAAATTTTGTTTCCTTTTGTAATTATATACTGGAGTTAAAGGCTGCGGGGGAGGGGAGCAAGCAGGCCTCAGTCAACAGCATATCCTTAAGCTCAGAGTAATTTACTTCCAAAATAAATGTAACCTGCATTTTTGCAAGAATTTTTCCACCATGGGAATCTCCCCATTTCCCTTTGTGAAATGGTCCTTATCTTGTAAACTCGCATTGGGAAACAGCTTTTCTAGAGGCAATAGAACCTGCCTTCCTTAAAAGGGCACTTTCAGATAGAATCTAGTTCTTTACCTAGCTTCTCTTCTCAAACAACACTTTCAAAAGTTTCAGTGTTAAACTACCTTTTTTCCCCTGCTCTGTTTGTCCCCATTGTGACAGACCACTGGGTTGTGAACCAATGTAACTGAAGTTTATCTGGCTTTTAGCTCTCTTCCTTCCCAATACTCTGTTTTCCCTATTTTGGAACCTCTCTGTCCCATGAAGAAGTGTTGAAGGCCACAGTAGTTAGTTTTGTCTCATCTAATTAAAGAGAGGTGTTTTAGCAACAGATTTAGTAGGGTCAAAAGGATTGATGTAGTTGTAAAGTTGTAGCACTCTGTGCTGAGGCTTCTTACTTGTCTTTAAACCTCAGGTTTCCACGGTGCAGCAGGTGATGAATCAGGCATGTTGAACTGTTCTAGTGACTTGGAACAGGAACACATCTCTAATAATACTGTTCCTTGACCTAGCACTAGTCTTTAGTAGTATCAGTCATCAAATACTATTACCTTAAACACGCTGGAAGAAACAGACTAAATAGTACTAGCTGGACAATTTGTTCCTACCAATGCAGAATTACAGGTTGCATAAATAGGCTTGTTCCTGGAACAAATACGTTACTAGCTCAAATTTAGGGCAGCTACCACAAATTTAAACATAAATACCACTTTAAAGGGGAGAACTGCCAGTGCTCTGAACAAATTTTTAATCAAATGCAGTAAGTAATGAAAGTCTGGGTACCATCTAGATCCTGGTTGAACATGTTACTGAAAATTCAGATAGTTTCAGTCTTCAGATAGTTTCACAGTCTTCGTCTTTCCTATTTAAGAGGAATTATAGAATATCCAGAGTTGGGAGGGACCCATAAGGATCATCGAGTCCAACTCCTGGCTCCACACAGGACCAGCCCCAGCAGAGCAGATGACTGAGAACATTGTCCAAATGCTACTTGAACTCAGCCAGGCTCGGTGCAGTGACCACTGCCCTGGGGAGCCTGTTCCAAGGCCCCACCACCCTCTGGGTGAAGAGCCTTTGTCTGATCTCCAACCTAACCCTCCCCTGTTGCAGCTCCATGCCGTTCCCTCCGGTTCTCTCGGTGGTCACCAGAGGGAGGAGATCAGTGCCTGCCCCTTCACTCCCTGTGATGAGGAAGCTGTAGGCTGCCATTAGGTCTCCCCTCAGTCTCCTCTTCTCCAGGCTGAACAAACCAAGGGACTTCAGCCTCTTCTCATACGCCTTTACCTCTAGGCCCTTCACCACCTTCGTTGCCCTCCTTTGGACACTCTCCTGTAGTTTTATGTCCTTTTTGTCCTGTGGCACCCAAAACTGCACCCAACACTCGAGGTGAGGCTGCAGCAGCGCAGTGTAGAGTGGGACAATCACTTCCCTAGAGCAGCTAGCTAGGAGAATTTCCTTTCTGTTGTATTCCTACAGATAAAGTAAGAGCAAGAAGTTATCAGCATACACCCAGCAGTACATTTAATGTAGTAATTTATTATTTCTTTGTTTATAAAAATGAAATGGTGGAATTCAGGCAACTTATTTTGGATGTGGCTATACTGGCCAAACATGTGATATTGCTGTTCCACTGTCTTCCTGATAGAATACAGAGTCAGGTGTCTTCAGATTCATCCTTTAGATAGCTTCCATCATTCCATCTTTTTTTAGACAGAAAAGCAGGAACTTACATAGTTCCTGAAGATTTAAAAATCATTACTGTATTCATACTCCCTGTCACTGTGAGATAGGGGATCATTACAACTAAGCTTTTCTTCCATACTGCATATTGAGAAGCTTGAATTAATTCCTTGTAGTTCTCTCTGTTTCTCTTTTTTGCAAAGCTGTGGCACGAGGAATCATGATTTCATCTTCTGATTATCTGTGGTCATCCCTATGAGATTAAAAGGGCATTGCATAATAAAGTAACTGCAATAGAGCTGTTTCTCTTCTTTTGCTTCTGCTTTGAATAAGCTGGTACTTCAAAGGATACACCATCTGCCTCATTTCAGAGGTACTTGCTTCAAAGCTAGCCACATTTAACAAAAAGGCAAATAGTAAAGACACTCCAACAGCCCTTTCAGTTCTAAAAGGGAAGGAGAAAGCCCAACAACAATCTCTGGTTGATTAGTTAGATTCTTTAGTAGAATCATGAAGCCTGTGGTACAATGATATTTTTTAATAATATATCAGAAAAGAAGATATGCAGTTTCATCTTCTTGTGCAACAGATCATTTCTTTTGATCAGTTCTCTAGGCAAATTCTTTGTCCAGAAACAAAGCATTATCAAGGAAAAGATTTCTTCATAGAAACTGCAGAAGGTGTTTTAAATATATGTGTTTAACTTCAGACTTTCTGCCTGATCCACGAGCTGCAGTTGATAGAACCGTGTGTGGTTTTACGCCTAGCTCAAAAGAGTTGAGGGTCATGATTTTAATTGCCATTTTCTCACTGATACAAATCAGCCCTGATTCTCTGTGGGACACATCACAAACGCTAGTATTTTGGTGTCGTCTTTGGCCTAGGAGACTTGCTTTCTGTAGTTGGATCTTGGTTAAGTCACTAACTCAAAGTATTGATGAATTATCCACGAAGTAAACTGTATGTGAGAGATGCACTGTGTTTCCATGAAAGTGTCGGTCCATCTGATTGTGATACCCCAAAATGCATCTTTCATTAGTCATGGCAATGAGTAATCACATCGTATAGTGGTTTGTACTTAAAATCTAGATCATGCAGCATAGTACTGCCATGCTGTGGATACAGGTGGATTTTTTCCTTCCAGAAGATTTGGCATAATGTCATTTACCGAGTGACTCCAATAGCAATGTTTAGTTTATTCTTGTCTGTCTGTTTTTGTTATTTGTAGTGGATCTTTCCATATTCTTAACATTTATGGAGAAGAGTTTCCTGTTTCTTCTCTAGTCCAAATGCTGCTCTTGGGGATAAATCAGCTTATTTACAGTCTCATGCCAATGGCATCCTGGCCTGTATCAGGAATAGTGTAGCCAGCAGGAATAGGGAGGTGATTGTCCCCCTGTACTCAGCCCTGGTGAGGCCGCACCTCGAGTACTGTGTCCAGTTTTGGGCCCCTCACCACAAGAAAGATATCGAAGCCCTGGAGC
This sequence comes from Psophia crepitans, assembly GCA_013399095.1. NCBI lineage: Eukaryota > Metazoa > Chordata > Aves > Gruiformes > Psophiidae > Psophia > Psophia crepitans. Next base: position 21,774 of record VWZZ01003902.1, read on the forward strand.
GTGTCCAGAGAAGGGCAACGAAACTGGTGAAGGGGCTGGAGCACAGGTCTTATGAGGAGCGGCTGAAGGAACTGGGCTTGTTTAGTCTGGAGAAGAGGAGGCTCAGGGCAGACCTTATTGCCCTCTACAACTACCTGAAAGGGAGTTGTGGTGAGCTGGGGGTTGGCCTCTTCTCGCAGATAACTAGTGACAGGACAAGGGGAAATGGCTGCAAGTTGCGCCAGGGAAGGTTCAGGTTGGAGATGAGGAGAAAATTCTTCTCTGAAAGGGTGGTCGGGCATTGGAACGGGTTGCCCAGGGAGGTGGTGGAGTCACCATCCCTGAGGGTGTTTAAGGAAAGGTTAGATATGGTACTTAGGGACGTGGTTTAGTGGGTAATAGGTGGTGGGGGGATGGTTGGACTAGATGATCCTTGAGGTCACTTCCAACCTTAATGATTCTATTCTATTCTATTCTATTCTCATGCAGTGTAATGTCATGCTGTCAATCGGGTCTTGCTAGTATCAAGTGTTAGAACCACACTTCAAGAAAATTTGATAATTGATGGTATCCAAGTTTTACTTGAATAACAGAAATAAGAATTAAGTCCATTCATGGTAAAGATTGCCAGCATGTTTCCTTGTCTCTTGAGATTACTGTTCTAATTGGCATTAGGATAAACTATGGTTTATCCTCATTTTTAGGTTCCCTCATTGTTTAATAGATCTTGCAAGTGGCAAACACTCTTTAATTTTCATTGGAAAATTTTATTTTTGGAGAAGTGGTGCTTTATGCGTATTTTTATTTTATCAAATTTGCAAGAACTTCAAAAGGGGTCTGTAATTTGTGACCACTTGCAGGATTCAAGTTGCATCTCAGTTTAATTTTTTCTAGACTTCAACCAGTTTTTTCTATAGGTGTGAAAAAGGATTGAGAAAACAGTGAAGTAGTTGGACTAGGAGAGAGCACAAATGAGGCTGATACAAGGAAGAAATGTAGAATGAGTTTACAGAGAAAGAAATGCAATTGCTGAATTTATGCATGTAAAATTTCCATAATGTCAAAGTGTCATTAAGGAAGTGATTTCACCACATCTCTTAAATTGGCTATGTTGGCAATCATGCCAAAAATCCTGAAAAACAAATATTTTGTCCTCCTTCACATTGTCTGTTAATGCCATTTCACCATGACTTTGCTCTGCAATTCAGTATTGCTTCATTGTCCTTTTGATTTGAAATATCTTACTAGTGTTTAACTGGGATCTTTTTACTGTAACTCAAGACAGGCTGTAATTATCAGGACGTGAAAAAATGTGCCTGATGCTTATCCAGTGGGTTTTTCACAACTCTTAGAGTGCTTTCATATAGCCCGTAGGTTTTTTCAGCTTGTGCAAGACAATCTTGCTAGATAGCGTCAAGAGGTTTACACAGGTCAAGATATGACATTTTCTGCTTTCCCCTTAGCTACCAGGTTTGTGTTGAAGGAAGTTAGATTGATCTGTCAAACAATTGATTTACTCCTGACAAACCTATGTCGGTGGTTATTCATCTTATGGTTATTCTCAAAGTGCTTATAAATAGTCATATTTGTTCCACAACCTTCCCACAGGGCTAAAGTGAAACTGACTGTAATTCTGACTCATCTTTACTTTACCTGCCTTCTCGCACAAACCATAATCTCTTTATGGATAGGCAATATCTTTTTTTTAAAAAACAAAACAAAACAAAAGGTCTCTCAGAGGAGGTCCCTAAGAACATGTTAGCCATGCGATTTCTGTTGGGAATGAAAACTGAGAGGATGTCCTCTTAACAAACCTCCAGCAGCATTAGTTTCCCAGTTGCCTTTGCCACTCTAGAAATGCTTGTGTATTGGTAATGAATACATCACTTAATAAAAGGTGTGTTTTCCTCAAGACTGTAGAATGCTGAGGAGAAGTTCTAGAAGGTCAGTGAACATACTCCAACCTGCAAGTTTCTGCAGCCTCTATGTAACTACCTAAAAGTTCTTATTGATGGGAGTATACCCATACTGAGAAGAATTACTAAGTAGAGTTGTGGTGTTCTAGATAACAAATGGATTTGTTAATAACAGACTGCAGGTTCTTACATCGGCTTGGCTCAAGTAAACTGCATACCTCTTTGGCTTAGTTTCACTGAAGTTACAGCAGATAAAAAGTCCATCTGCACTAGTGTAGTGATGTGTTCATACACATTTTCATACTTCGGAGGTTATTCCACACTTCACAAGACTTAGTAACTAAGAGCAAGCACCATAAGAAACTTGAATGCAATAAGAGCAACTGACATCATCTACCTGGACTTGTGCAAAGCATTTGACATCCTTGTCTCTAAATTGATGAGACACGGGTTTGACAGATGGACCATTTGGTGGATAAGGAATTGGCTGGATGGTTCATTGTAGGTAGATTTATCTGATTTCTTTCTGTGTATTAAACTTCTGTGATCTCTCCCCTTTAGAGCAGATGACCTCAAATTTTCTTGAGGATGCTCCCTGATTCTTAAAATTAAATCACATTTAAAGCTGAAGTAAAATCCACACCAAAGAGACTAAAATTGACAGGGGAATGAAAGGCAGAAAGAGGGAGAATGAGACAAAACCTGGAAAATAAATATCGTATTTGGAGAGTTACAGTTACGCAGTGAGATGAAATCTGCTTAATTTGTAGCAATAGAAATATTAAGAGAAATTAAACAAGGTTGTCTTTGCACTGATATCCATATCTTAACACTAAATACCTGTTCCTTCTATTTCATCTGAGAAACAGTTCTGTGCTTCATCAGTGCAAGCACAGCTTTTCAAAGAAAATCAAGTTTAACAGTTTGCATCGGTTGACCACAATGCACAGAATTACATGTATTTATTGCTTGAAAACCCTGTGTTTCCAAATTCTAGAAAATCTAAAAAGCATCATATTTCCTTTCTACCAAACTCAGACGTATTTAAAAGTAAGTATATGACTTAGATAAAAGAAGAAAATTAGTTATGGGCAAACGTATGTTCAGGCTATGCTAGGAAAGAGCCTACGAACCAGGAAGTAACTGCAGATACTTTCAGTTCTGCTGGCCTTAGGATGTGCAAACTTTGGGACTCTTGCAGAAGCAGAACTGCTTTTTTTATCTAGCAATAGAAGATTCTTGTCTTTGGAAACTGATAAACAATGCCTTTTACATCTAAATAAGGTTAACGGAAATGGCATATCAGTAACAGCAATGAACAAGTAGTGGGGTTATTATTTCCAGTTTATTGCAAGGATTATAACTGGTGTATCATTAGCAGATACTCTTCTTTTTTTGAGAGAGATACTTCTGTCTTTTCTGAACAACACAAAGTTTAAACATAATAAGAGAAATTTGAAAGTATGAACTTGGAAGGAAACTGTCCTTTCCCATGTCAGCAATATCTCCTGATGAAGGAGTGGTTAAAGTGGGAGTACTTTTGTTCTATTGAGGTTATGCTTCCTTCCTAGAAGTCCCTTTAATAAATCAGGTGGCATTTCGCTAGGGTGATGCTATACACTAAGCTTGTAACATACGTATTTAATGCCTGCTTGTCTTTTACAAACGCAAAAGTTGTGTTCTGCTCACTGGACGTTCTGGAGTATGAGTGGGAGTTCTTTAACAGTAAGTAGTAAGGGTCATCTCTTTGTTTTTATGCTATATTTATTCCTAGGCAATTTTAAAGCACTGCAAAGCGTGTGACTTTGACATAAGACAGGATAAATGAAACATCCTCCACCACCACTGAAACAGAAAGTTTTATTAACTTCCAGACAAAACTCTTTTTAGTTACATTCATATAATGGACTGAAGCCAGTAAGGCACAGAAGAAATTTTCTTGGTTATTGGCTTTTGTGTTTAACTGGCTTTATGTGGTTATTAAAAAGACCACGCCTCTATTATAACTAAACAAGAATTTTAATGGCAGCTGTCTGCTGTATTACAGGAATTAGTGCAAAGACTCTATGAAATTTCAGGGTCTTGAGGCTTCCTAGTGTATTCACAGCTGACTATTGTTAGTGTTACCTGTAAAATAGCTCAGGTGATGGAATATTTGAGGCAGTGTTTCGCCACATTTTGGTTCTTTTCCAGGTGATGATGCTAATAGTGGACATACTTGCCAGTGTTAGGTTATACTATTTTTCTGTTGTTTTGTTTTCTGTGAAGCCTATTTATACGCTGAACCTACGAATAAGAGCCTGCTGTTAGGTATACATTTTGAGCAGGAAAACAAAATCTACTTTATAATATTTTATAAAGGCAAATGAAGATAATTCAGCTATCCACTTATTAGGATTGGTCTTCATCTTTTGGAGTGTTGAGCTACTTTGATTATTTATTACAATATGTATGGCCATCCTACCACAGAAATATAAAAGAAAAAGTTAAAAGCTGTAAATTTTCTCTCTGGGTATCAGGTAGACTGCATGTAATGCCCTGTGAACTATTTCAGAATGCTCCCTGCAAAATCTTAGTGTGACAAGGTGTCAGTTTTGACAGATCAGTGGTGAAGATTGCACAGACTGGAATTAATAAAGGTCAGAATCGTCAACAGGAAGAGATGCCTAGTGGCATGTCAGCAAGCACTCATACATAGTGTCTGTAATGCAGCTGCAGATACAAGCTAGAAAATGTAGAGTTTGGGGAAGGTCTAGGTCTTCTGAAATGTTTAAATAGATTTTGAAATTTTATACTATTTCCAAAATGAGTGAGTACTAATAGTTTAGGTTAAGTAAAAGCAAGGTAAATGCTTTGACATTTGAAAAATCTGGGTTTTTTTCTGACTTAAAATGCACTTTCCTCCCCATTTTGCTATAAATACCCCCATGCTTGTCTAATAGGTGAATGTTGATGTGGAACTTCATTTCATACTTTGGAAGTATAAACTGTGGTGAACAACTGAGCTTGTGAGGTAAAACAGTGATCATGATGCAACCGATGAGCTGAATATCCAGTAATCATTCAGAATGTATTTTTCACAAACTGGTAAGTTCAAAAGTGGTTATTATTGAAAGTTTTTATTAAGGTAACTTTGGCAGAAGTATTAACTGAGGAATCTACTCGTGCTTTCAGTTAAACAGGTGAAAGTTCCATCTTTGTAAGTTAAACTGAACTTGGTTTCATGTCTGTTTTCATGTTTTTCAGTAGTAAAAAGTATGTTTAGCATGAAGACTTTTTAAAGACATGATTCATACAGCCATCTCGCGCTTGTTCTCCTTTTTTCTATTAATTACCTTATTTTACTATTTCTATACCTCTTCTTTCTAGATGCCAGTCCTTATTCATTCAGTTGAGTTTATATTTTTCTCAGTCTTTAAGGCACCCTTGCTAACTTCAGTTCCCAGTCTTGCTATTTTGTGGAACTGAATTGACATTACTTATTCACTTTTGCATGAGTGGAATTGAGTTCTTCCTGTATTGCATCTAAGCTGAGTTGCCTTTGCCCGCTTGAAATCCCAATGATTGTGTTCTTGTACTTCCACAGCAGCTTTTGTCCTCCTCTGCAGACTCTTCTCAATGTTTTCTCTTCAGTTTTCTTTTTGTCCTCTTCCTTCCTGACCCATGCACTTCAACTCAATACAAATACCTGACAAATCTTTTCATTGGGCTGATTGAGTACTGATGACATCACTAATGTGAATGTAAATTAAAATGACTGGATGTAGCAAAGAGATTGGTTCTTTTTTTAAAGCCTGTTTTCTCTCAGTCTGAAACAGCACAATGCAGACCATGAACTTCATTTTGCTCATTTTGCCACGATGAGTTTGAATGCGATGAATGTTGCAGTTTGCATCACTAAGAGGTCATTTGAAATAACTGGCATATCAGATGCAGGCTTAATTTCTGTAGTTCTGTGCTTTGCACAAATACGTGGCAATTCATCTGACTTGTTGACTCAAGTAGCTATTTATCTGCCTGGCTGTCTGTCTGTCCATCTGTCATCTTGCTTAATGTATAACCTTTCATTGAGAACCAAACACCAGAAACTTTAAAACAAGGTTAAGGAAGAGGAAGGACCACTCCTTCCTCCACACCATTTCATTAAGGAAATATATGCAAATTTATGTCCTACCCTAATATTTTTAATATGGAATAGCTAAAATGTAGCTGACATTATATAAATTACATAATATGTAGTAGTTGTTTCTCAAAAGAGTATTTGTATTTATTTATATTTAAATTCTGTGTGGTACAAAGGTATTGTTTTAATTTCGTAAAAACTGGCTAGCCAATGTTATCCTAATTTACTAAAAAGCTAGACAATGTTCTCCCAATTTACTAAAAGGATGCGAGGGAAGACCCAGGGAACTACAGACCTATTACTCTAACATCAGGTCCTGGAAAAATTATAGAGAAGATTTTACTGGCTACTGTTGAAATGCATTTAAAGAATAATGCACTCATCAGGCGCAGTCAGCTTGGATTCACAAAGGGAAAGTCCTGTTTAACTAATTTGATATCCTTCTATGATAGTGTCACATGTCTAATGACATGAAGGCAAAGTAATTTAGTTTTTCTGGATTTTATTAAGGCTTTGGTACTGTCCCTCATAGCATCCTGTTGGACAAGTTGTTCAGCTGTGGGATGAGTGAGTTCACTGTGCCCTCGGTGAAGAACTGACCGAAGGGCAGGACTCAGAGTTGCGGTGAATGGATCTACATCTGGCTCGCGACTGGTAACCAGTGGTGTTCCTCAGGGTTCAGTTTTTGGGCCAGTGCTGTACAATATATTTATCAACCATCTGGATGCGGGAGGTAAATCGACCATTAGCAAGCTTGCTGAAGATACCAAACTGAGAGGTGCTGCTGACTCTCTTCAGCGACATGATGCTTTACAGAGGGATCTAGGTAGCTTGGAGCATGGGGCTATGATTAATGGGATGAAATGTAATAAGTTGAAATGCTGGATTCTGCACGTGGGACACAGTAACATTGGCTCCAAGTATAAACTGGGAAAAGAATGGCTGGAGAGCAGCCCCACAGAAAGGGATGTGGGGGTGCTGGTTGACAGCAGGCTCACTACAAGTCAGCAGTGTGTCCTTGCAGCCACCAGGGCAAACTGCATCCTGGGAGGCATCAAACACAGCATAACCAGACAGTCAAAAGAGGTGATTATCCCACCATATTCAACGTTGGTGTGGCCTCACCTTGAATGCTGTGTGCAGTTCTGGACCCCACACTTTAAGAAGGATGTGAAGATCCTTGAATGTGTCCAGAAGAGGGCAACAAAACAGTTGAAAGGGCTGGAAGGAATGTCCTGTAAGAGGTGGCTAGGGACTTCGAGTTTGTCTAGTCTGGAGGAAAAGAGGTCAAGGAGTGACCTCATGGCTCTCTAAAGATTCCTGGTAAGGGGATGTGGAGAGGGAGGTGCTGATCTCTTCTTCCTGGGATCCAGTGACAAGACACATGGGATGGTTCAAAGCTGTGCTGAGGAGGTTCGACTGGACATGAGAAAATATTTCTTTACCAGGAGGGTGGTCATGCACTGGAACAGGCTTCCTGGAGAGGGGGCCAATACCCCAAGCCTGTCCATGGTTAACAGGCATTTGGACAACACCCTTAACAACAGACTTTAACTTTTAGTGAGGCAGTTGGACTAGGTGATTGCTGTAGCTCCCTTCCAACTGAAAATATTCTATTGTATTTGATTCTGTTCTATTTTAAAACAAATGTATTGCCACCTATAGGTGGGTTGAATAAGATATTGAGAGCAAGGAAGTGCACTGTTAGAATTCTCGCCGGCCCCACAGGAGGTCTGGGTTCGATTCCTGGCCAATGCTGTGATAACGACAGACAGCAGTTTTACTGGGACAGCAAAGGGAGTGGAAAGCAACAATGACAGTACTGGTGATACACAATATGGTACACCTCAGACCACATACTTAGACTCGTCCCGTAACTGGACTGTCCCTGAGCTGTACCGCCCCTTCCTGATTAGCCCCCGCTATGCTGAGCATGATGTCACGTGGTATGGAATACCTCTTTTGGCTAGTTTGGGTCACCTGCTTTGGCTGTGTCCCATCCCAGCTTCTAGTGAAAGTTAACTCTATTCTAGCCAAATCCAGGACAACACTGGAAAAAAAAATAATTGTCATTTTTAAAGTTGGAATTTACTTTTAAAATGGTGAACACTAAGTTCCGTTAAAACCATCAAGCCTCTTGATGCATAGTAAAGGCAGCAGATGCTTGGGTGATGTGATACATTGGGATTGGAGAGAAAGAAACTACTGTGCATGTTTTCCTTCTTTCATAGACTAAAATATGTAATTATTACTGTCTTACGTGTTTTTTGCACACGGTAGAACTCCTTTTGTTAAACATTATGAACAGGTGACATTTGGCAGTTTAGTCCCTGACATACTATCAGTCTTATCTGTAAAGTATGAAAATTGCTTTGGGCCACTACTATCTCATTCTTCATTGTTACCCATTGCACAAAGCTAATTGAGATTTAGTAGTGCAGTGGGATGTTTTGCTCAAATAATAGATACCATTTTATACTCCTTAATTTCCTTTTTTTCTTTCTCCTTAGTTTTCCCCCTCCCATTTTTCCTCAGGCTTATATTTTTAAATGTTTGTCTTGTGAATACAGAGATACTGAGATATATAATTCAGTTCTGAGAAAACATGTAAATGCACTGTATAGTATCTTAAGGAATTCTTTAATGCATATGTGCATAAGTGTGTTGAATATTAATATTGAAGATTTAATTTTGGGTTGATACAGTGAAATTCAGTAATAGAAAATGTTTCATGTGTTAAAAGTATAGATGCTGTTAGAAGAGAACAAGACATATGATAGAGACAGATTTATTTTAAATTTTCTTTTTAGCAAGTGCTATAATGATTAGTGTCACCTTTCTTAATTTTCTCCTGTGGGACACAGCTGCATGCAATGTCTTATTTGACCATAGTGGAGTACTGGACAGATGCCAGTGCTATGCAGTTTGCTGGTTGAACCCAAAGAGATTCTCATCCTCCAGCTCCATAGGTAGTAGAATTAAGGATCAGAAGTCTGTATTTTGTGCAGAAAACTTAATTTGTGTACATTTGGGGTTTGCATCAGACATTGGTGTGAAGTGCCTTCATTTTTTTTGAGAAGAAAAATCCTGAAAAATCAGAATTATCATTTCTGATTTGTCCAGGTTATGTGAGTGAAGCAAGAAACTGAATTCAAGACTTTGTACCCCTTTACTAGTGTGTTAACCTGTGGATTGTCATTCTTCCCAAAGAAACAGGATAACAAGTAGATTAATTTCCTGCCTGTGGAAATTAATAGACTACTTTTGTTCATTTCAGGGGTGCTGGTCCAGAATGCAAGTGCTTAAATTTCTAGTTAGGAATTAATATGATAAACTAATTCCAGTAGTAAAATCAATCACTAATCTTTCCGTTGCAAGCTAGTATTTCAGACAGTAAATTGCAGTGGTAGATATTAATTCATGAAATGAATGAATGATTCATAGAATTTCATTCACTAAGCCTTAGTTCAACAGTGGCATAAATCAAGAGTTTTGGTTGCAAAATTTTTGTTCACAAAAGTAGGTATAGGTTTCTCAGTCACTCAGCAGCAAGATGACCAATGCCAGAAGGTGAAGTTTAGTGTAACACCTGGTTACAACTGTAGTAAACAGTATCAAAATGAAATAATAACTAAAGGGGAAAAAAACCCTCAACACCCTGTCAGACATTTTATGCAGTCTCTGCCTCTATATATACAGGACACTTTGTTTAAAATGAAGCATTTGAAAATGGAGAGTTTTTAAGAAGTCTGTAGAAACATTAACTCCTGTAAAACTGCACATTAGCTGAAGCAGATGTTTTCCAGTAGAAACCTATTATTGTGAAAACTTTCAAGCAGTTTCGACAACATCTGAAATATAAAACTTAGCCACTGGATATATCGTTGTTTGAAATAATTCATGAACGGGGTGTTTGTAAGGAGATTTGTTTACCAGAGGGGGCTTGGTATAACGTGGTGTCTGCTGCTGGCTAAATGTGTTGTACACGGTATGCATTTTGTGCAGATTTCATTCTTTTCCTACTCTTCAATGGAAATATAAAAGTATGTCTTGTAATAGCTGGGAAGGAAGAATGGTTTTCCTGTCCAGCTGCTCTTCACACTGATGTGACTTGCCAGAACCTCAGTGTGTTAAGTACTGCAAATGTGTAGTAAAGTCTTTCAAACTTTAAGAAAGGAGTAAGGTAATGCACACCAAAGTCGTCGCTAACCTGTCAGTGCATAATAAACCACAAAGATTTTAAAGGATTTGCCGCCTTCATCCAGTAGGTAAAAATGGCAGATTAAGGGCTTTAATTTGTGCAATTTGAATTTAGAATAAGAACAAAGCGGATTTACATAAAGCTTTCTGCCTACATACATAAACTTCACCATAGAGGCAACGTTCTTGAAACAAATAAATGAAAATTTGTTTACCATGTAAGATTATCTCTACTCTACAGTTAGCACAGAGTTGATAGCTACTTAAGTTGAAAAGGGGGTGTGACTGTACATAGCAGCTACTGTGTCATATGATTGGAATTGTTTATGGAACCAGTTTGTCCTACTGTGAAGGAACTGCCTCTCTGATGCTTTGAAGATGTGTGCAAACCCTATGAATCATGTTGTTTTATTAATCTAGGAATATAGCACTGGGAACATTGATCACATGTTGGTTTGTCTCCAGTTGTACAGAAAAGCCATAAATACCTACTATGCCAGTATGATCATGGGCATTTCAGCTTCCAATTTATCTTTAAGATACAAGTTAGATAGAAACCTGAATCTGAGAATTCAGAGAGCCAAAATTTACTCAGTGGAGGATTATGTGTGGGTGTGGTGTGTATTTGTTTTGTTTTGTAAATTAAACCTTAACACAATTGTGACTGGTTTTGCCTCACTTGGCAATTCAAGGCTTCTGTGTGCTGGGCACTAGAACTAATGAAAAAATGTCTCCTTCAGCTCTTATTTCGTCCACCTGGAGTTTCAGCAAAATAGAAAACTGGTGGAACAGTGTAACTGAAATGCAGACAAGGAGAGCAGCTGACAGGAGCGAAAGATTGAATAGGATGTGTATGTTGAGGGAACAGGGACAAAGAGTTCAGAGAAGAGGAATAATGGTAAATCAGAAGGGTGAATATATGTAGAAAAGCACAGGCTGACATGCTTTTCAGGCTTTTAGTTTCTTACGAGACCAGCTCATTTATTAGGAATGCTTTCGTGTTTCCAAAACAGTTGGTTTCAGTCGAGCTGTGCATTTTGTATCGCATTTTCACCGTTCTTTCAGACCAAGGGGGAAGAAAGCAGATGGTTGAAATTTTGTTTCTCAGGTTGGCTTGTTCAGTCTCTGCTGATGACCCAAGTAATTATCAGTATCGTTCTGCAGAGAATTATTTTTATTTGGAGATGTGCTTGTATTGAATTCAGGAGAGAAGGGGGGATCTGAAAAAAGACGATTTAAAAGAACGTATTGATCATTAAGATTCCACTGTCAGATATCCAGAGGATTCTTCCTTCTAGCTATGCATTACCTTATTTAACCTTTTTTTTTTTTGCCCTTATCCTTTTTCACTGGATGAAGTGGATAGACTGTATTTCTAATTTATTTTTCTAATATTACCAGATTAAGATTGCAGAGACACCTTTAAACTCCTTTTGATGCTTGATTTTAGATTTTGTGTCTTTAAACTATCTCCTTTGTTTTCCTAGTCCTCGTGATCTGTGAGAGGGTCAGAACTACAGATGACTGTGCCATTACCTGGTGGCGTTTAGATTGTCCTTCTGGTCATTGCAAGGAGAGCTGGGCCTGTTCATTAGGTGCTTCTCAATGTGGGAAGGATGAAAGATGTTAAGGGATGAGCAGAACATTAAGCTTATTTTGCAGAACAGTTACATGTGTGAACCGTGTGGAACTTGAGTTTGCCATAAAAAGCTGACAGAAAATTTAGTATGAAAATTAGCTCATTTCCTGGAGAAAATGGAGATTTCTGTTTCTGTAATCATACTGTTATGCACTGTTGAAGATACATTACAAATATAAGCCTGTCTTTCAGTCTCTATTCATCAATGTGTATTACCTGTGACTAGTGTAATGTAATCTTTCTTACTGAATTTGTCTTTGCATTCCAAACACAATTTCTATGCGAGGTGAAGTGCTGAGAAACACCACCCTTTCCCTATAGAAACTCTCCCTTCTTTCTGTTTTTTATATTCTCTCATTCTTCCTTTAAAGTCAGCAGAGCAATAGACTACTTCTGATCCAGTAAGAAAAGTTGATGAATTCATTTTTGCACCTGCGAACATACAGTTTAAGCTCTCATCCTGACACAGGAATGATTGCAGTAATTTTACAATGTATTTAAAAAGCATATAGTAACTTTTTTTCCTATTGATGATGGTTGTTTGAAGTAGATGCAAACTGTCCTAGGTATTCTGTTTAATTCTTTCCCTAAAGCATCACCAACCTGAATATAGCCTCTTTAAGCAGATAAAGTTATACTAAAAGTAAAAAGTTTTCTTTAGATTAAGGTCCATTTTATCTCTTATTTAGTTTGTCTTACATCTCACAATAAATAGTAATTCTTTGCTTTAATACTTCTGAAGAGTAATACTAGATTATATAGCTTTACTCTCAACCCTCTGTTGGATTCAGAAGCAAGGTATGCTACAGACTGGAAAGAAAACAAAATAGTTTCTAATGATTTCCCTTTTTAGTTAAACATTGCTCAGTGGACAGTACTCTGCGCATACTAGTCACAAGAGCAGTAGCTCTTTTCCAGAATATGTATTAAGCCAGTTCTCAAAAACAAGATTTTAAAATATTCAAGTTTACTGTGTAGTTATGGTGCTAAACAAGCAATCCATTCAAGTGTAAGCTGTAGGGAAGGAAAACAAGAAAACACAATTTGTGAAACGTTTCTACTTCATAGGTCACCGTCTCTTCTTACTTTAAGATCACTCATAGCACTGTGCAGGAATTGAAAATGCTCCCACAGTCTGTGGATGCTGTTCGTTAAGCTGCTTTGTTAAAGAATACTGATGCAGTATTGGACAGTAAAGAAAACAGGGGATTTATGAGAAGCTGCTTTTCTACAGCCATTCAGAGTTTGAGAGAGAGAGAATCAAGACCGGAGAGAGCCCACAGATTTTAGAAGATAAGTTCAGTCTTGGAGAGATGTTTTGAAAGAGATATGGAGGTCAGATATATGGATCCAGTAGGAAGCTTAAATGCAAGAAACTGCTTATAAGGGAATGAAGCTTTGCAGGTGAGACAGGTTCCTGCAGGCTGGAAAGTATGGGGGTTAGTCTCATTTCTTTCCTCCATGTTCTGTTTCTAATGGGAAAGGTAATGGAGTGGACTTGAAAGAGGTAATTCTCTGAACCAGTTTACCACCCCCATGGTCTCCTAAGAGTGCAAGACTTCATTCAGTTGTACAGCTGAGACTGAAGAAGGCACCCCTTGTCAGACTAGGAATGAAGTGATATTTCTGTGTTATACTACTTGAAAAATAATTTTCATATAATTTCAGGTGTGGGATTGAGGATCTTTGATAACTGTGTAGTTATGGTGTTAAATGAGCAATCCATTCAAGTGTAAGCTGTAGGGAAGGAAAACCTTCAGAAAGGTTTCTGCTTCATAGGTCACCGTCTCTTCTTACTTTAAGATCACTCATAGCACTGTGCAGGAATTGAAAATGCTCCCACCTTACTGCCAAGGTGTTGATCGACTGTCTTGTAACTCTTTCAAGCACTTGAATTTATTCTCTTGTTTAAATGACAAAAGGAGTTGTGCACTAATTGAGTTTATAGAAAGAGGATTAAAATCAAGTGCCCAAAGTACTACTATATTTTGGAGGATGGAGGAAAAATGGCCTGAAAACTAAAGGAGAGAGGGATCAAAATTGCTGTGAATACAACAGCATTGATTTTTTAATTCTTTTGTCTGGACCTACTTCTGAGTGAGGGAAGATAGCATATAAAATATAGAACTTGCTTAAAATGTGCATGGATATGGATAAGATGATTGAAAGTCATCCTCAGGATTCAGAAACCTTTTATGTTTTACTGTAGCTTCTTGATTTAGTGCTCTAGCAGCTTCTAAATGATTACTACGTTTAATTCATTTATCATAAAGATTTAAGTAAAAAGTTTGTATAATATGTCTGTGAGAAGATAGCCCCTGTGGTAAACAGATAATTTCAAGTCACACATGTACCACACTGACATAGGTAACCCAGAAGTTAAGTAGAATATGTTTTATAAAAATATTCAGTAAGTTTATAATGAATATTTATAGTTTTTATTAATAGGATCAATTCATAAATCAGATGTAAAACCTAAGAATGATAAATTAAAGAAGAGCTTAAAACTTCAAGGATACTTTTATGGCAGGAATAAATAAAGAACTATTTAGGAAGGAGCAGCACTGGAGCAAACAAGGAAAATTAGGTCAATGTAGGGACAGAAAAATTATAAATTACAGTTAGTGATACAGTAATTAAAAAAAATAAATTCTACATACGTAAATGCATAGATTAAAGACCAGTCATTTTCAGTAGTTGCAAACATTCTTTAATACCATATTCTCTCAAGAGTAGCTTAGACAGGATGCTTAAGCAGAGAGTATTACAATTATATACAGAGATAATTTTTAAGGTAACTGTACCAGCCTTCACCAATCAGTGGCCTGAAGGATTCCTGAAAAAGAAGTTGTAGGTCTGTCATATGCCTAATACTGCTGGTAGATACACTGTGCTTACATTTTCTGCATCTCTAGTTAGCCAGCTACTACAGAGTATTTGATAAATGCCATGATTTGTCCTTAATGACAGATTTGTCCCATATTCTTCCAAGAGTGGAAAAATTATTTGAAGATGACAGACTAGTCATTCCAGTGCCCTTCTTCTTTCTCCCCTTTAGATAAGCATGGAAATTTCAGTCGTTTCATTTTTATTTGGTAATGTAAATATTACTGGGAAATTATTGGACTGTAATTATTGTTTGTAACTTCCTCAAAGGTTCATTTTTTGTTTTCTTTAGTTGCAGTTGTAAGTGGTGCTCAGCTGGCAATCCTTTTGTATTTCAATTTTGCCACAACATTTTAATGGTTTAAAAGGTTGTGAAGGATTAATTCCCAATTAGATGTTCNGAAAGCAGGGGAATCAGACAACCCCTGGGGCCATACTTTTTACATTTAAAGAGATACTGAGTTAATAGTGCTTTGCCATCTCATCAGACCTTCGAACTCCTGTGCCTGATATTACATTATTTAGCCAGCTTGCACAGAATGCCTTACCACAAAACGACCATTATGAATAGGTCATCCTCATTACTCTTTGCTGTCCATTTGCAGTAGCTAATGCAGCTATTGTGCTATAACAAAAAAATCCTTGCACTCCACCCAAAATGGTAGTACTATTAAAGCAGTGCCATATGCCATTATTATTTTCAATCAGAAATCATATTCATTGCACAATGTTTAAACAGAAGACTGTAAAATTATCTTGTGGTATTGAGCAAGGCTGCTGGCAAGGCTGTTTGACCCATCTGGAGTGCTGCAGGCTCATACAAGGCTGGATTCCAAGCTTTCAATGAAAAATAGGAGGAGGAGAAGGGGCCTGGGAGTGATTTATGTGCAACAGTGCATCACTGTAAATACAGATGCAGTCGATACGACGTATAGTAGAGATACATTACACAAGCAAGAAAGCATTCTGAGAGTAAAGGTCTGTAGGTTTAGAAACATCTTTGAACTTTTAAAAGGTTCTTTTCCTCCCTCTTTGAGTTAGGGGCAGTATGGTAATATATTTTTTGTTTTCTAAACAAATTCTCCTTTATAACTACATGGGGCTTTTGCTTTTGTGGGTTTTTTTAAACAGCTTTTTTCTGCTGTTATGTTTAGGCATGCCATGCTTAAGAATGTTAATTGATTTTTTTCTAAGCAAGAGCTCTGGCTCCAAATTGGTAAATTGAAAGTATGTTGTATTTTATCTTCATAAGAATGTAGTTAAAATGTCTCTTCAATTCATTGCCATGGGTTAGGAGTGTTAGGGGGATTCCCTCCATCTGGTACTGTCCTTCATGGGTTAGAATGCCCCATTTCCTTCCTCTGTTGAGACTTTGGAGTGCAAGATCCCCTCATCAGAGGAGGCACCTATACCAGTCTCATCGCACCAGCTGGTGTCTTCTGCGTTTTGGATTTCTGCATTTTCTTTTCTGTTTTTGTTCTAAAATGGAAAGAGATCAGTCAGTCTTTGAAAAAGTAGATTTTACCTCAAGGATGTCCTCATTGTGGTCAAGGACACAGAATGTATAACCTCAGAGAGGTTTCACTGGCAGCTCAGAGGTCTCGTTGCCCACCCTCTTGAAACTGAACACTTTGCAAACAGACTTCTGGACAAAGCTAAGAAGGTTTGAAAGCTAAGCAGGTAGCTTATTCAAGAAGAGTTTTGAGAAGGTTCTGTTCTCAAACATTACTAAGTAAAACAACTGGTGGTGTTCCGTTTTGTATTCCTCTTTCACAAGAGGAAGGAGCTGTTGATCAATAGTAGGCCAGGAGCTGCTAAAGAAAAGGGACCTGTGGGGAGAATATATGGGTATATTCTGGTTTTGTTAGTATGTCTGGAGTCGAACACTGACGCACTGCTTTAGTCCTTCAGTGTGGTAAAATGGGTTTACCCATGCATTTTGTGTTTAATCTGAACATTCTGACTGACTCGATGGACTTTGATATGTAAACACAACTTTTTTTTAATTGAGAAAATATTCTTCAGACTGTTGTAACTGTTTTTTGTAAATTGTAGGATCAGTAAACTGTGAATCTAGCCTCTTCCTTGATTTGTATAGGTTTTGCACTTGACACTAACTACATAGATGGCAAAATCAGTATAATGGTGCTTTGTCTACACCTCATTCCACTTCCCATGTGTTTCATTAATGCTAGAAAAGCTTCCCATTTAGGCTGCTTGTCACACACTTGCTGGCAATATTTGTGTGAGCTTGTACATTAATTAGTACTGGCAGGAATAAGGAGGATACAGGAGAGGAGACATGACCCAAAAATGTGTTTAAGTCATGTTCTTTCCTGAGATGCCTGTTCTTGCAAAGTATATCTTAATAACATCTCTGTCTAATGCCATGGCTTATCCCCAAACCCAGTGGGTTCAAGCAGGAGGATTAATAATGATTATTTCACCATTACAGTAGGAATTTCTGGCTACTATATTCATTCTTTTAAACTCTTTGTTTTAGTATCCTTTTGGTTCATTAGAATTCTCCCTCACAACCATGAATGCTGTAGCCATAGCCATCACTTTCTTTCCCTCAGTGCTTTTGGAAAAGGAGATTTACTCTATCTGCTTAAGCAGTGAGTAGCTGATGGCCTGAAAACATGAGCATCAGTGATGCTGCACCTAAAGGAAACAAAAGTTTTGGGTTGGTGGCTTTTTGGTTGGTTTTGTTGTTGTGTGGGTTGTTTTGTTTTTGGGGGTTTTTTTTGTGTTTTTTTTTTTAGAAAAAAAGGAAAACAAAGGTATAATTCTCTGTGCTTATGATTCTAGCTTCTCTTCCTAGCCATGAACATAGTGGTCACATACAGTTTGGCAGTTCAGTCCAAATAAAAGAAACCATTTGGAACTTAATCACAAGCCTTAACTTTCTGAAAAGGTACTACTTTTGCTATTTGTTTGCATTTCCTGGATCTGAAGATTAGCGGAAGCTGAAATAACAAAACTTTGTGATAAAGGGATAATACTGAACAGACATTAGGTGTAGAAAGGCATCAAGGATTCCACACAGTGATGTATTATCATGAGATATAAAATAAAAAAAAAAGAAAAATTAACTAAATATGATACAAGACATCTTTATAAAGGTTTTACTGTTGTTTCTCTTGTAGTGTAGCTCCTCCAAAACTACCCAGAACAATCCCAACACTTGGAGAAGATCAATATTGTGCAGAAGCTATTTCTGTCCTCATCTGAACACAAATCATTTCCACAGCCTTTGCTGAATGAATAGCTAAGGGATTCCGTATTAAAAATGACTCTGCTCATATTCTCTCCCTGTAACAAAAAAATGCTGTAATCTTGTAAGGTCTCTTAGACAAAGCTGCAGTCTATATGGCTTCGGCCTTGGGGATTTGGTAATTTAAAAATCATTTGTGGCATTTCACTTTTGAGATGAGAGGCATTTTTAGATCTATTAGTTTGACTTTCAGTCCTGTTTTCCTTTATTTTTTTCTAAAATTCTTCTTTTTTTTTTGTCTCTGCTTTGCTACATGAAAGGATTTATGTAGGTAATAAACCTGACCTAGTTCTAGTCTTAAAACTGCAACTGACAGTAACTTGTTAGGGAGTTTGATCTCCTGTGAACTAATCAAGGCTTAGGTGGTAGCCTCTATAGGAAGTAGATAGTATCATACAAATTCCTCAACAGGTAACTTTATAAATTGGAATGAAAAGTTGTAAGCAGAATGTCAGCAGAAATGCTTTCTTAGATCGCAGGAAACTGATATCTTTCTGACATACACAATGACACACAGTGGAAATACATCAGAGGCACAGGTATCTTTCTGTTTCTTAGCGAAAACCAGAAATAATTATCAGCTTCAAATTATCAGTGATCCAGAAGAGACTGCATAGGAGTTAGTCTTGCAGTTCTTATGAGGCAGGGGAGAATACAGCTCACAACATACTCAATGACTAAAGCTCACATCAAGAGTGAAGATAATTTAATTGGCAAGTTTCAACACCTGACACACATCCTTTCTAAAACAGGAAGAATTGCTGCAATGAAAGGGCTTCTGTCATTTATAAGGAGTTCACCTGCTAACTATATTGACCAGTGAACTAAGCAGCTTGCTGTGTTTTCCACTGAATTATGATTAAAAGTGAAACGTGAAACTCTGGAGATAAAAAGCCGCATATAACATTGATATTGGAGATGCATGTCAGTTAGGTAACTGCAGATAGCAACCAGGACACTCCAACAGTGCAGCCTGAAGCAGTTACTGAAGGAGTACATAAAACATTTGCATGTCTAGGGACTAAAATAGTTGTTAAGTGGAAGTCATTAAATATGTGGTGTGTCATATCATGATCGTGGTAGCGCTTACATACACACATGGACTTTCATTGTTCCAAAGCAAACTTACTCAAATTGGCTTGCAGCAGTTTGCAAGGCTAGGGGGTATAATGTTGATGGTTATTGGGCTAAGGCCTTATCTGCTTCTGAAAAAGGCTGTACACATTCAAAATAGTCAGAAAAGGACTTAAGTGTGTGTCATGGTTTAACCTGGCAGGTAGCTAAAACAACCATACAGCTGTTCGCTCACTCCCCTGCCAGTGGCATGGAGCAGAGGATCAAAAAGAGAAAAAGGTAAAACTCATTGGTTGAGATAAAAACAGTTTAGTAGGTCAGAAAAGGAAGAGAATAATAATGACATTGTTGATAAAAGAATATACAAAACAAGTGATGCACAGCACAATTACTCACCACCCAAAGCCGATCCCAGATAGTTGGTGAGCTGCACTGCCTACTGGCCAACCCCACAGTTATATACGGAACATGAGGTCATATGGTATGGAATATTCTATTGGCCAGTTTGGGTCAGCTGTCCTGGCTGCGTCCACTCCCAGCTTCTTGGGTGCTCTTGCATTCTCCTTGGCAGGGCAGTACAAGAAGTTGAAGAATCCTTGGCTACTTGGCCACAACTGAAACCATTAGTGTGTTATCAACATTCTTCTCATCCTAACTCCAAAACACAGCACTGTACCCACTACTAGGAAGAAAATTAGCTCTATCCTTGCCAAGATATTGTGAGAATACAATGGAAGGGGTTTCTGCTCCTCTGCCTTCCTGAGGATACAGTACCAGTGCTTTGCATGCCTGAGTGAATAAAGATGCATTTCGCTGTCATCTCACATATACTCCACCTAGCGAACGTGCTAGGTATGAGCGAAGCAACAGTTGCAGGGTGGTGGCAGATTTCTTCCACTATGCAGAAAAGTGGAGTCATTATTCCTTTAAAAAAAAAGAAAAAAGTTAGCTATCTAGAGTCTAGCCATGCTTTCCCTGGTCTACTGCTGGGAATGGGACATCTCTAACTCAGCTCCTATCTCATATTTTATGTATGGTTTTGTTTGAACATCAATTTTTGACCAACACTATAGTGGTATAAAATTCTGAATTTTGGAAAGGTTTATTAGTGGAAAAAGTACATTTAAATATTTCCTTCCTAAGGTTTGTGAATGATGGAATAAATGTATATATGTCTACCACATGTGGAGCTTATCTGAAGCTCATTGTAATCACAGCAGAAACTACCATTGGCTATAGCGTTCCTTCGAGTAGGCCTGGTGTGATCAAGGGATAATAGTATAGCTTCCATGTTACTTGATTTCTTCTCCATATCATAGAAGTTGCAGCTAATGCATCATGATCACCCCTCAGCAGGAGCAGGGAGGTGATCGTCCCCCTGTACTCAGCCCTGGTGAGGCCGCACCTTGAGTACTGTGTCCAGTTTTGGGCCCCGAAAGACATCGAGGCCCCGGAGCATGTCCAGAGAAGGGCAACGAAACTGGTGAAGGGGCTGGAGCACAGGTCTTATGAGGAGCGGCTGAAGGAACTGGGCTTGTTTAGTCTGGAGAAGAGGAGGCTCAGGGGAGACCTTATTGCCCTCTACTACTACCTGAAAGGAAGTTGTGGTGAGCTGAGGGTCGGCCTCTTCTCGCAAATAACTAGCGACAGGACAAGGGGGAACGGCTGCAAGTTGCGCCAGGGAAGGTTCAGGTTGGAGATGAGNAAACCTTTGCTTAATGTAAATGCCACAAACAAGAAGAAAAAAAAAAGGGTAAACTTTGGAATGAAGACTTCAATTTACATCTGAATGTTTCTGTTATCAAGACTCATAACTTCTTCCTACCCTGTGATGTATGCCAGATACAAAGTTGTAGAGAATACATTCATTCTCTATGGCATTTATTCATACAGTAATGCACACAAAGCAATCTTTAACTATCACTGTATAGGATATCTAGTTATCTTTAATTATCACCACAGAATGGTTGCAAAATCAAATACTGTTGGCAATCAACATTCATTATACAATAGCATGATTGCATCTGTTCATATTACTAGATAAGCAGGGAAAATCAAAACAGTGTCTGATTTATCCACTAAAACTGTCTGAGCAAAATATTGTATCTAACTCTCTTAATATCTTTCAGTGACTTTGATCTGATTAAAGTCCAAAGACACATAACCACAGATGCAAATTTTCTAGTGCCTTAGAAATTAAATACTGTTATATTTCAACAGACTGAATAGCTGGAACCATACTCCAGCTGATGTGATTATAGGCACAGTATAAACTTATGATAGAGAGCTGTCTAAATCTCTGAGGCCGCAGGTGCAGGATTATAGTAAACCCCATTGAAACATACAGTATTCTGTCTAAATGCATGAGTACAAAATTAATTAGGCAGTTGATCACATAATAAAAGTATGATGGGTAATCTAATGGAAACTACCAACTCAAAGTCAATAACAAACTTGGGTTTTTTTATTAGATGCAGCTGATTCTCAATTCCTCTATTTACAGGATTTTGTGCTTAATAGAAGATAAGGGGAAAAAAAAGGTTTGTGGTTTGTTGGGTTTTTTTTGAAAATGAGAACTCAGTTACAGTATTTATCTCTGTTGGAAACTATAATGTGTAAGCAGTGTAGAATTTGTAGATAGACATATCTGCAAGTAATTCTCTAAGATACTTGGCTGAAAAGCACATCAAAGCACAGTGAAATAATGAGACAGGCTCCAGCTGTTGGATTCCAACAGCTTTTGATTTGTGCTCTAGTAGAAGCTCCAGGTTTTGATTCTCTGTTGATTATTTCCATGGTACTGGAGATGATTTTTGCATTATTTAAAAAATAAGCAGTAGATAGCAAACAAGGGTGAGTTTGCAAACTGCATCTGAAAGGACATTTTGATTCCTGATATAAATTATTGCTTCCTATTCCTACGCTCTCTGTAACCACCTGCCCTGGTGAAAAAAGACCTTTTAAAATACATCTGTAAAGAATTTATGAAAAAAAATAGTAAGTTCATCAGAAAACAGTGTATGTAAAAACTCTGGGGATGTCAGTAGCGGCTTTGCTACTTTCTGTGTGGAGAGGCTATTGTGGAAATTGTTTTTGTAGAGCCTTTGCAGGGCACATCTTAGCATGACTCTGATTGTGTCAAGGAGTTGCTATCAGCAGAAAGCAAATACCTTGAAAGAACTGTGGAGGCCTTATGGAGGACCTGAGTTTAGAGTCGAATACAGTCGTCATATTGCGATGTGAATGTGCTGATGCCACTCTGCAGATAAAGGTCTTGCCCTGGAGGGAATTCTGAAAAGTATGGTTCTGAACTGCAGTCTTCCTGATTTTTCTTTAGAATGACAGAATAAAAATTAGAACACTTCAGGGAAAGCATTGGATGTCTTTTTTGGGGTTTTTTTTGGGGGGGGATTAAGGTTTACATCTGTTTCTACTCTAAATTTTAGAGGTAGTTTATAATTTTGTGATGCATTATATGAAAGCTGTTGCTTGTTACCAGAATGTCAAAATTCAACCAGCTGTACTCAAAAATGTTTGTGTAATAGTGTACCATGTTGTTGTGGGGTTTTTTTTTGTTTGGTGTTTTGTTGTTGGCATTATTTTGTTGGTGGTTGTGTTTTTTGTGTGTGGGGGGTAAGTTTACTCTTTTTCTCATGCAGATCAGAATGCTAATTGAATATCTGAAGGTAAAATTGCTTGGACGTTTCTCTGCAGTTTAGCCAAAGCTTGTGATCTCAAAAACGTATTTAAAAAAAAACACAACCCTTTGTTTTTAAATGTAATCTGATGTTTCTGTTGAACTGATTTCTTGTTAGAGCAAGTTTTCCTATAGGCTTTGAACTTCTGAGGGGAGACCTTACCACGGTCTGCAACTACCTGAAAGGAGGTTGTGATGAAGTGGGTGTTGGTCTCTTTTTTCCCCAAGCAACAAGTGATAGGACAAGAGGAGAGAGTCTCATATTGCTCCAGGAGAGTTTTAGATTGGATATTAGGAAAAATTTCTTCACTAAAAGGGTGGTCAGACATTGAAACACGCTCCCTAGAGAGGTTGGTGGAGTCACCATCCCTGGAGGTGTTCAAAAAGCGTGTAGACATGGCACTTTGGAACATAGTTTAGTTGCCGTGGTGGTGGGTTGACAGTTGGACTTGGTGATCCTAGAGGTCTTTTCCAACCTTAAAGATTCTATGATTCTATCTTAACTTACAGGATGAAGTCACAGTAGGCAAACTTTGCATCTACAGATGCCGTTTAACAGTAGGATATGGCTATATTTAATATGCCTGCCTCAAGCTTTTACTTCATAGCAAGTCCATTGTAGGTTCAGTGTAAAATGTAGAAACAGTCCAAGGAGTAGAAGTCAAATCAAATGTCCTACTAAATCTTACATTACTTGTAGCAGTCTGAAATACTCTCACTTTCAAGGACTGAAAATGTTCACCATAAGAATAGCTCATACCCATAATAGTTCATTCTTCTGAGAGCAGTTCGATATCTGGAGTTTGAATCTGGTCAGTCTCAACAAATGATTTAATCTAGGCATCCTGTACCCTATATGTGTGTACCAGCTGCTAACTGGGCTGTATTATTCTCAGAGTATTCTCTGACTGTGCATTAAAAAAAAAAATAAAATTATGTTGACCGTTAAAACATTCTGTGTGGAGCTCTGACTGAAGCCTATGCTGAAAGTAACTTCCGAGAGGACTTGGATAGAGGAATCTTAACTTCTGCTTGGTTTAGACCTGTACAAGATTTGAAACTCTACAGTCCTGCCCAAACCTCAAGAATAAGTAACAGAGAAGTATGTGCTTAAAACCTTGGGACAACCTGAAAATAAAAAATGCATGGAGTTTAGAGCTAAGCAGGTGTTTTCAAGACTGGTAGATGAAAGTTAGGAACATACATCTGTAACAGATGTTCTTTGCTTTGAGGTCTTTGAGCAGTGTGTTGTAAGTATGTTAATCATATTAAGGAGAAGATGATGAAATTTCCGCCTTGCAGTATTGATGTTCTTTGCTTTTGTTTCCATGTGTGATGGTTATTATTATATTCTATTTAAAATGTCTGACTTGAGTATCCTAGAAAGAAGCCTCCATTTGATAGTAGAACTTGTCTGTTTTATTTATTTTTCTTTTAATCTTGGTAATATTACCCTTTCCCTCTGAAGTGTAAATTGTGGTGAGGCAAAGAAGGTGATAAAGGCACATGTTAAGCAATTTACTCACTGTCTTAGAAAGTTATCTTCAATCTACATGATATGAGCTAGTGCTCAGACTCTAAAAAGGCTTTGTAGACAAACACAGATGAGTAAAATTTTATTTGCGTATTTGCCAATTCACTCTGAAATTTTGAGAAACTGACTTCTAGATATTTAAAAGAATGTTCATACAATAGTGTGCCACTGCAGAGACAAGAAATAGGAGTTGTAGGTTAGATTTTACAGGTCTTCTAGTCTCTGTCACTCTGGTTTTTTTTTTTTTTCCTTTTTCCCATTGTGGAAACAGTACTTCCTGCCTACTATGATCCAGTCCGGCAGCGTAGTACAAATACTTGATCAGTTTTGGTCATAGCCAGTACTTCACCTGGAGAATAACAATGCGTGTTCCACTCTTTCTGTTAATTTAATAGTGTGGATGAAAAGAATAACGTTGTTGCATACAGTTGCATGGTTTTGTTAAGCATCCAAGTTAGAAAATAAAGATCCTTCAAAAGAGAGTGTCAGCAATTTTATAAGTAAAAACATAGGTACCGAGAAGTATATCAAACTTATCCCATTCTGTCATTATCTAATCATATAAAAACCGTATTCGAGGGTGCCAAAAACCATCAACAATGTTTAGTCAGCACAGTCTTCATACTGATAAGAGGAAGCTGTCAGAACAAGTTATAGCTCACGAGTATGTCTGTAAACTAGCAATAAAGAAATTGAGTTTCAGGTTTAAATTCTTGGGTTTAAGTGTTAAAATTATTCTCTATGCACTTGTAATTCAATTTCACTTGAAAAAAATGGATCACATATATCTATAAGTGGCATTGATAGCTTATGCAGAAAGCAGCAATACCCTGCACACTTGTAAATAGTGGTGTGCTAAGCCCGTTTTGGTACTAACACTTGTCAGAATGGATTTCTAAGCACCATCAAATTGTACTGAATACTAAGATTCAAATAATGAATATGCTATTTGAATATGCTTACTGGGCACTTTGGAGGCTAATCTAGATATCCATTTTTTGTTTTCTAAGCTAGTCATTGGTTTGATTTTTGCAGATGTAGTTCATTGCTTCCATACGCCATGTTTAAACGATAAATATAGTACTTATGAAAATAGTGACTAAAACAGTAACGTACATGCAGTCTCAGAATATGGTAACTGCAGTGTGAGGTAATGAATACATAGTCAAACATCATCGTAGTAACAGAATGTCATTTTAAAAATTAAGGCATTTATGAGGAGAAAACAAAGCAAAACAAATGGCCGTACTAGTTAAATAGGAAAACAATAAACTACTTTTTTATTTAAAAAGAAAAAAGCTGAATTCATCAGATTTATGCTTTATCTTTAGTATTTCAGAGCACAAATCTGTGAAGATTTGTGTTCTCAAAGTGGTTAACTAGTCAGTAATATTGGCTACAATACTCCCATTTAAAAAATGACCTTTTAAAGATGCTCTATAAAATAAAATTTTAATGAGTGGTAATTAATGGTGATACTTCCATAGGAGGCAATGCAGTCCTAGCCTGAAGCTTTTACCGTATGTTATCAGCTTCAGTACCATGTTATGTATCCTCTTTCATTATTTTCAAGCATAGGAAGTATGATGATAATACAACACTTGAAAGAAATGAAAACACTTTTAATACTATACTTAGTCCAAGCTGTCTTCTTGGCTGAGTGACGGTGTCCCTGTCGCTGTCACAATGCTTATTCTGAGAAGTACTTCTTTTTTTT
>VWZZ01003902.1:47832-74972 GCA_013399095.1 Psophia crepitans
TTTTTTTTTTTTAAGGAGAACAGTATGCCATTTTAAGGCTCTTCCATTTTCCTTGTAACTAATTGTTTAAGAATTGGCCAGTTGAAGAATAATTTCAGATGAGCAGTACTAAAACATAGGTGTGTAATGCTGAGAAAGAATTGTACTGTCTTTTCCCAAAAGAGGGAGGAGAAACTTAAAAGCTAGTGACCCTTCAAGGGTTTAAAAAAAAAAAAAAAAAAAGTTTTTTTTTGAAAAAAAAGTTTCATGAGGGGTATGAGGAGAGCAGAAGGGAAAGTGAAGAGGGGGGGGAAATGAGTGCCAACTTGGATCATTAAACTGG
Source organism: Psophia crepitans (assembly GCA_013399095.1). Classification (NCBI taxonomy): domain Eukaryota; kingdom Metazoa; phylum Chordata; class Aves; order Gruiformes; family Psophiidae; genus Psophia; species Psophia crepitans. Next base: position 48,155 of record VWZZ01003902.1, read on the forward strand.
TAAATGGTACTAAAATATCAGTCTCACTTCTATCAGCAATGACTGGAATTAATCCAGGAATTTAGAATGGGTCTGTAAATGTGTCTTCAATTGTAGCCTTTGGCATAGATTTATATTCTTAGTCCCTTGGGCACTGAATTTCATTTCCCCATTTGCTAAATGAGAACAATTTATCCTAAATCAACGATAATCAGAGTAAACACTATTATTAATTTATTGTTTCCAGATGAGGAAAAAACAGTAAAATGAAGCTCTCTTCTTTTATCAGTGCTTTCCCTACCCCTTTTGCCCTGAGGATCCTATTAGCAGAAAGCTGAGCAACTCTGTTTCATCAGAAATAAATTATGCCTCACTTTTTTAATGTAAGTACTGAAGGGTTGTAAAGATTAGAAATACGTTTGAACCCACTATCACTTGATGTTATTTTCCTTGATGTTCTGAGCTTCTTTAGGGGAATGAAACAACATGTTCTTTTGAAAGCAAAGAGCAGAGTTGCTTTAAAAGAACACCAGCACACGTTTTGGTTGATGTACAAAATAATTCAAAATCTCCACAGAAATATTTAAAGTAATGTATAGGCAGTCTGAAAGAGAGCTGTCAGAATTTCTGGCATGTATATGAGGTAGAATGTTTGCAGGGCAAATAGGTGGCACAACTAGTCACCTTCATTTTTTAAATGATTAGAAAACTGTAATTCCCCAGAAACAGTAGGCTAATTCTCACTTTCTTCACAAAGGAGCTAAGGATGAAAAACCACCTTTAATTAATAAACACTGCTGGCACTACTTTGGTAACAAGCTACTGTAAATGAAACTCTTAATTGCCTTAGAACAGAGTATTGTATACAAATTCATTTTACTCTTTAAGTGCTGTTCTTTGTTCTTGCTATTTTACATTTTTGTAGGAAATAAAGGTAGCTTTGTTAGCCTCCTTGTCACTGAAAGCAGTTCCTTTCAGCTCTCCATTTGTGGGGAGCACTGAGGATAAAAAGCAACCCAAAACATTCCCTTAAGCCCTCATGATAGCTAGAATAGATAGCTCTCAGTGCAATCTAAATCCAAGGTAAATTAAGTTGTGAATGAAGCTTTTGTTAATGAATTTATGCTTGAAATTCTGTAATCAAGTTGTATGATAAAATGAAATTTAAAAATATATTTCTTTTACAACTCAATACTTTTTTATAAGGACAGTGTATATGTGTATTTATGTATATATATTTGACATTTTGACACAAACTCAAAAATATTTTGGACTTTTCTATAAAGCACTATGTGGATTTATAATTTTTTTTCTGTGGATGTGTTCTGACTTGTAGATTTCCTTTTTATTTAATCTTCAAATGAGCTTCTTTCAGCTGTAACTGAGACACTTTGAGTTAGGCAGGAGCTGCATCTTCTACATTCATGAAGAAAGCACCAGAGAAATATAACTGACATAAGAGTATTTTGAAGATGTGCAGTCATGATCCTCTGGTTTTTGAATTCTCTGAACTCTTATGTCCATTATTAGTAATTTTGGAAGTGCAAAACTATAGATAAGTGTAATTTCTGAGGCATACCTGCATTGAGACCATAAGGAAAAGACATGTGGATGAATCTGTTCTTAAGGAATGGAGACGCTTAGTAAAGAGGACTGGAGAAACAGACATTTTCTTACATAGACATTTTCAAATCTATTGAGGTGATTTTAGTTATGGGAAAACTTACTACAAGTTGTAGAACACTGTTCAACGCTGCTTCTTTTTTACTATGTCATCTTTAAATGCATGTGAAAAATGCTGAATTTTGGTATTTATATCAACTTAAAGTTGACCTTGACACCTGAAATAAGCATTTGTGTTTTCTTCTTTTTTAGAGTTACTGAATGAGTGGATAGTTGCCAGTCCTGAAGAGAGTGGAAGAAAAGACTGGTGAGTAGTATGACATTTTTTAATTTAAATGCAGAATATATGTATAACGTGAAGGAAAAAAATGGAATTGTTGTCCTTGCTTGATTTGGTGGTCTAAACAGCTCAGCAAAACATCATTTTTGCTCCTAGCATAGTGCCTTTGTGATGCTCTCAGTGCACAGACATGAGGATTCTTGGTGTGTTTTGTTGGGTATTTTTTGTGTGGAGATTGATTTTTTAGATGCGAAATGCATTATGAAGTTCAGCTTTTGCAGAAGAGAGGCTCTTACACTTGGTAATAACAGTCTTTGCTGCATTGGTTTATAATGGGATCAACAAGTATAAAGATGTAGTGCTATTGATTTTTTCCAAACTATTGGGTGAAACTTAATTAAAAAAGAGAACAGAATTTAAGGACACTTGTCATGTTAAATTTATTGGCTGAGATTAGGAATGTTTTCTGGCAGAGAACACATCCTTGCCAGCCAAGAGATCCAGTAGCTTCTTGTTTGTAGACATCACCCATTAAGAGTATGTCCTAGTAATAGGACTTGACAGTGGAGACATAAGATCCCAGGCAGATCTTGCACCTCCCTTTGGGTGCAATCTAATTGCTTTAAAGTCAACACGCAGGTTTGAGGAGTAATACTCATTCCTGTTCCAAAGGAAGTGCTTTGTACAAAGTAGAGCAGATGTAGCCCCTCTGAATTCCCACAACAGATGGACTAAGAAGCTGTATTGCAGAGTATTCTGGAATGGTTAAGAGTTATGACAGATTTGGCTCTAAATCCCTGCTTTCAGGTAGTCAGAGAGAAGCTTAAAAATTCATTCTTGAGTCAACTAGAGGTGGCTTTTTGACCCCTGGTGTTACGAGGTGCACCCTAGTGTTGCATATGCTGCTATTTGTAAAAAACACTTAATATTTGTTCATAATAAGAAAATAAATTAATGTGACACTCCACACTCTGGTACTTAGGACACAAACTTCTGGAATGTGAGAAAATAGATGAAAAACCATTGGGATCAGAACATCATGACCTTTCTTTCTAATGTTTGCCTTTGGAAAACAGCATGGTTGAGACATCAAGAAAGTGGGAATGTAATTTCCCATCTTTATTATTCCATACCTAAACTTTGAAGTTCGTATTTTTGGTTTGGGGTTTTTTTTTTCCTTTTCTCATGGTTCTAAAATTTAATATGGTGGTGTGCTAGCTGGTGAAAGCATCATCTGTCATATCCAAAAACTAATTAAAAGGAAAAGCAACACAAATAGTATACGGAAATGAGTGCATGAGTATCTTGGCAGGGATATCCTAAGGTGCAGTTTCAGGACTGACACAGACCATTCTGAGCCTGTGCTGCACTCACAATAGCAGCTTTGATTTCCTCATCTCTGACCCCGTATTCCTTCTCTCTGCTTATATTGACAATTGCAAGGGTGCAGTAGCCAAATCAGAGGAAGAAAAAAAGCCAAAACCCATCACCATAAGACACAAGCTGCTGCCCGCCCTACCCCAAGACAAGTCTGTCATTCAGAAACAGTAAGAACAATTTTTTCCTTTAGGAATAAGTTTGAGTTTGATGTTACTGTGCAGTTCTGCAGTCAGTATTGCCAGCACAGCATGAGAGTGAGAGAGGAATGGAGTAGCAGGTGAACAGCAGCTTTGCGTACTCCTAGATCAGCTTGAGCCTATTGTAGAATTGCTCTTGAAAATGCTCTGAAGTCAACAAAATCCAGAGAACTTGTCCATTGAGTTAGAATAAACATGGAGTTACAGTCTCTATGATTCAGCTTCCTATAAGATACAAGAGTCCAGCAGTAGATGTAACTTGTATAAATAGTGATCTTTCTTTGATAAGTGGCACTTACGGCAGATATCATTAGGTGCAATTTCACCCAATCAGTCACCTAATAAGGTAAGTTAGTGTCATAAGGGTAGCCTGAGGTTTCTAGTAATTCTCACATTTTCTGTTTTGCAAACAGAATAAAAAGAGTACAGTTCAGATACTTTATGAACATTTCAAATTTGACTTGCACTTTGCACATTTCTCTGATACTTATGTTTAAATACATTGGCATATAAGAAAATTTAGTATTGTCATTTTGATCTTGACAGAAATGTTTTTTCTGAAGAGGTCCAGGAGCAGCACAAAACTCTGGATATTTAAAAATATATAAGCAAAGTGATGATTACAAACTACACAGATAGTGTTATAACTTGGTGCCTAGCAGGCAAAAGTTTGCAATCCAGAAAATGTGCATAACTATGTATGTTATTCAAGGTCATCACAGTGAAGATAGCAAGTAAATTTCAGAGTTATCTTTAAGATTATTAGGACTGTTGCAAAATCAAGTCCTGACATTATCTGCGTAAGGAATAAAATATGGTTAAATATGAGCCTAGACAGGTTTGTGACAGATAGTTCTTATTTAAGAAAGTTTTTCATTAAATAACTCTTCTGTTGATCCACGAATCCAAGATAAACTGAGAAATATATATACATGTATATTGCAGAATATTTGCTGTTACTTGATTCTATGAAAAGTAAAAATTTAAAAAGAAACTTTTCATGAATTATAAAACAAACATTCTGGGAATTACCTGCTTTACAAATTACTGTAGTCTAAAGTAGTAGTTAAAGACTTCATCCAAAATGAAAGAAAGAAGAACAAAAGAAATATAACCATTTTAAAAGGAAAAAAATCCTGATTTTGTGAACATTTATCTCTTACTGTGGTCTTTTTGCCAGTATAATCAATGGCAAAATGCAGATATTGCTATTCTACAATTTCTTCTTTTTATTAATTAGTGGATAAGACCCATCAAACTCGTGAGGAGTTCTGTTAAGCACTTTTAAATACAAGATCCACAGTTGTTTACAGCTGAATCATTCACAATGTATGTTGATCAAGTTTCAATAAAATGCTGGTCATAAAATTTTAGAGTGAAAGAAAAGATTTCAGCTTAAAGAATTTATTGCACTAACGTAAGCAAGGTGTAAAATAAATGCTTCCCACACCACAGGTAACACTTGTGATTAATGTAGGTAGAAGAGTTGCTGTGTTTAATGTTATGCATCACAGTAATAAATGCATGGAAAATAGTTCTTTTAAAGCACTATGGCTGATTTTGCTTATAACAGAGAGCATAAATGAAAAGTGATTAATAAAATATCTTTTGCTACAATGATAACTCAAAATAGGAGATGCATTAAAAAATTAACAGAACGTTGTTTGGAAATCACGTACTGTACAGGAGTGTCTTCCTCTTTCAATTTCTGAGATTACAGTAGAGTTACAGAACATTAAATATCCAAGAGAATTGTTGCACTGTCCTTCTGCTGAAGAAGTTTCCCTGGAATGGGAAAAAGATTTACAGTTTTGCGGGAAGATGGGGTGTGGTGTGTATTTGCATGAGGTGCAGTAGTTTAATCTCCATAAACTTACTTTGGAGTTGTCACTCTTAGTTCAGGTTGGGGTGCTGCTGAAAGGCAAGTGAAAATGCAGATGGACGGGAAATCAGTATGTGCCAACATAAAAAATAATACATTGGTAAAAAGAGGATGAAAACATGAGAATATTTCAGGTTTGGTTTTTAGTCCTTCCTCCTTGAGATAATTTGGGGGAAATTCTAAGATAACCTGTGATTAAAGTATTCGTATTGTTGCAGTGGCACTATTGTAGCAGCAGTGCAGGGACTGCTACTTGCTTCCTGAAGTGATACGACCAAAGTTACATAGCGGAATGCTTACTTTGTATTGACTTTCACAAAATATCTTGGGGCTTTCTTATGCATGGTTCCTCCACACAAAGTGAAAAGGCTGTTCTAATGCAAAGGTGTAATTGACTGTCTATTGGAAGTCAGTTTTGTGCAGTAATATGTAGCTAATAAATTATAGTTAGCTGTATTGGAACCATATAATCAACAGTGATAGGCAGCTGTAGTTTGGGCATGTTTTTTAATGCGGTTACTGCACTCTGACTTTGTAACTAGGAATGTTGGAAATAATATTTCAGATGCACTTGAATTTAGGTGTATTTGAGATGCCAAATTCCAACATTGAGTGCTGTGAATATACTGCAGGAAGAAAGTCCTGATTTCTTGAATAGCCCTAGATTTTTATTCCAGTTCTAAACACCCAGCTTTATCAAATAGCTACTTCTTAGTATTTTGGACTCAGAATCTTTCATGTGTGCAATATCCAGTGTTAAATTAAGCAATAGGGAGAAACATAACCTAACTGAATCACTTACTATGCTACTCCCTTTGTATTTAAGCATGGAGAAAATTTTTATTTCTCTATTGGTAGAAATTACTATTTGATATCAAAAACCTGATTGTATTAGGTGCTGTATATACACTGATTAATTATTTATTTTTTTTTATCCAGAAGAATTTAATCTGTAGTCAGACAACAGATTTTACTGTTACCATGTTTATACCATGGAAGTTTTTGAAGTTGCGTGGTTTTTAAAGATACATGTCATGAAATGGTTGCAGTCTTTTGGATTTTCAGCCTTTAAGTAATGAGCAAGCTTCAATACCTCAGATTTAGAGGCATTAAATACGCAGGAATATTTTTTATTGCTAAGGTAATTGAAACAACTTACTGTTCCCTCTTGTTTAAAAATAAAATATCTGTGATATCAAAAATTGTTTTTCAATAGCTATTTTCACGCAAACTGGTCCTTGCTAGAATGTATTACATTTTCTGCATAAAAGTAGGAGTGGGAAATGGATGATGGAAAGGAAAATGGTTTTGAGGAAAACGGATGTTATCCTATCCAACTGCAGCATGCATCACAAGGGCATGATAGCACATCATGACAAAGAGTTAGAGAAAAGTGGGGTAATTTATTGTAATCATATGTTTAGAGAAACATCCTAAGTAAAAGGACTAATGAACTCAGGTAATACGGGTTTGTCTCCTGTGCTTGTCAGGGTCCTGTAACTGAGTAAGTGTCGTTTTGCCATGTAATAATATATCATCTCCTTTATGCTTTCTGTCTTAACTATTTTAAACTACACGCTCATCAGGTCAAAAGCTAATGCATATTGTGTGTGTGAATAGTAACCTATTACAATGAGTGTATTTATCTTAGTTGCTTAAATAGCTCCAGTGCCATATACTCCTAATCATTGCTGGTGACTTTTGGCACTTGTAGTGTAACCGCTGCATAATAACAGCCATAGAATTTGATGTATATATAACGTAAATATGTCTTCTGTATATCTGATATCTGTCTGAGATTAGTGTGCTTTCCTTGTAAATAGTTTTGCTGAAATGATACTATCTTTTGCACACCATATTTGCATTCATATTATTTTGCCTTTTTTTTTTTTTTTTTTAATAAAAAGTCTGGGGGAGGGTGCTATTGTCAGTAATGTTGAGTAGCATTGTTGAGAAACTATCTTCCTATTCCAACCTCTCGGTAGATCGCTTTTTACATTAGGTCTAACAGTGAAAATGGAGCATTTTCAAAATTTCTCTTAAAAATATGGATTAAATACTGGAAAATTCAAACTTTCAGCTAAACAAGCCTGTATAGTATAATCCTTAAAAGTTTAAAGGTTACTTTAGAGTTTGGAGTATGAGTATGAAATCCAGATTCTTCAGTTAAGGGAAGTGGTTTCCTTTAAAAAAGTTTTTCTCTCAAAAACTGCTTCAGAACAGTTCTAATATTTTCTATCTGGCAAGAAATGTAACGAACAACCAAGCCAAATTTGAATTTTTCTCCTGTAAACCTGAACAAAACAAAGGAATTATAGTCAAATGGAACTGAATTTTTGGAACTTTCTTGCTGTTCTATTTGTGCATGCTCAGATTGTTTGAGAGAAAATAAGCATTTCATTTGCAATTTTGTTGAATCTGTTTTGACTTTTTTGCCAATTCAATATGGATATTTGTGAATTTTTTAACATCAGCTTTTATCTCCTTTTTAACTCTCCCTTTCTTTCCAACTGTGCTCACTTATTTTATATATATCATTTCACACTCATTTTTTTCATCTTCTCCAGTGGGAAAAATAGGCAAACTGATGTTTGCTTTCTGAAACTTGTTTTTCTTTTGGTTCAGTTTCCCTCAGGAGGGGTAAAAGAAGGGAAATGTAGAATGCAGAACTGGAAAAGTTAGGATTTTACTACTACATAATAATAAAATGCTTGGCAGGGGTATGGTGGGGGGAAATCCAGATTCCATTTGTTCTGAAAAGAGAAAGTTGTCACCAAATCTCTGTTTCAGAAGAAAAAAATCCATTATTTCTTTCTTAGAAGAGAGCATTTAATAAGAAGAATTGCTTCTCTCAATGATTCCACTGAGTAAGGAGTAGTTGGCTTCGTGTTTTGATTGTTTTAGAGTGAAAACTCAGCTCTTAGAATTGAATTTATACTTTTGCATTTAAAGCAGGTCCATTATGATTCTGCAGTGCAGCCTTCAGGGTAACATAGGCTACAGCTAGTAGTTCATATTGGATGGAATTAATTTTTGCACTGTTAATGTCTTCTAATCTTTATTATGTTAATTTGTCTATCACTCATATTGAATAAATTTGGCAATATAAATGCTAAAACTTGAAGCAGGATTCTACTTCTCCAAATATATGGATGTATACATAGATTAATTGGTGTCACTAAGAAATTATTCTTCTGTGTTTTCAAGTTCAACAAGAAATGGTTTTTCAGATTAAGGGGAAAACATACAAAATACAAGACCTGCTGTGATATCCTTTGCCCTTTATGGGCAAAGTCTTCCCTAGTGTAATCAGAAAAAGATCCCACTAAACTTCCTGTGCATGCTCGGTATCACCTGCCCTGCAGAAAGAGTGGAAGCAATAACTGGAAAAACTTCTTTTGACCTTTTCTCAGTTCTTTGTCTCCATATCATTTCTCTGGTGTTTTTTGTGCAAAGTAGCCAGCAGAGATTTTGATTTCCATTCCAAATTAGAGGAAACTAGCAGAGGAAGGTAGCTAGAGAACAAAGCCATCTATGTGAAGCTCTTTGAGGATTAGAGCAGGGACCAGTGTAGCAGCAGCAGCAGCTTCACCATTACAGGCTCTATGCTGAATGAACAAAGTTTTTTGTTATAGTGAGCACATCTATCTTCCTTTAGTATTAGTTGTTGAAACAGAATGTATTGTGGAACTTCTGTAGCTTTGTTGCAGTACAGCACCTAGGTATCATATGCAATTACGTAACTTAAAAGTATAAAATCTTACAGTAGTTTCTTATAAAAAGTCTCTCTTGCCTGTGAACAATCCACAAAGTTTTTGTACTCCTACACAGGTATTCACTCACACTACTGGGCGTTATCTGTGAAATGCAGATGCTACTTGAACTGTCATTCAATGCAGTTTATTCCAAATGGTTGTCAGCAGAACTGTTTTCTCTGAAACATTAAAACCAAACTATTACTTAGAGCTTGCTGACTTAACAGACGTTTGCATGCAGTTGTGTACTGAATGCTTCTGACAGAGAATAAACTTCAAGTGAAGGCTTTTACAACTAATTTCAGACACTGTGGTTAGTCATCGTTATTGGCGATTTCATAGTCTTGCTACCAAAATTTACAGCAGACAAGACTAACTCACTGAGATGTTCTCTTGGTGACAAAGACAACCGTTCCTCTCCTATAGCACCTGATCTGGTATCGATGTGCTTGCATCGAAAGTAAAGGGAGAAGGTAGAGGTCACTTCAGACATACAAGGTAGCAGACTGGATCATGGATGAATGGCCAGCCACCTTGCCCTGCCTTCCTAGACAGCTCATCGCCTTTGGGTAGGCCTGTCCCCATGGCCATTTCACAATCCCAGAAGTTCTATTTCACATTTATCTAATGCCCCTTCCCTCTCGACCCCACCCCCCTTTGCTTTATTCCCTCTAATCAGCCTGCTCCAATACACATATTGTTTCTCTAGGCGATGTATTATCTCCTTTAGGCTGTCTTACATTCTTTCTGATTGCTGTTCTTTCTGTTTCATGCAGTGTTACTCTTCCTTACCATCTATAATACATTGTAACCATAGATACCATGCACAATTCAAACGTGAATCTTCAAGGCTCCACAGTTTCTCTTGTAAATATTTTGATGAAAAGAGTGATTATATTTCAGATCAAGGCTTCAACAGAATATTAGTTAAAAACATTAAGAGAAATAAAACTACATGCTTAGCAGTGTGTATCCTTAAGACTATAGGATGAAGTTGAATCTGAGACTCACAACTGCTGCATGTCAGCACAAAGTGCTAGTGAAAGGTACGTTATTTTTGTATTAGGGATCTCTCAAGGCCTGGTCCAAAGTCAACTACAATGAAGGTAAGACTTTCCGTTGTTTTTAAATTTACCTTGGAACATAAATCTTTGATAGTTTTAAATAATAGCTTCAAAATTGTGTTTTATGTAATTTGTAAAGTGCTCAGGATTAATATAAATGTAAAATTTTATTTTCTCCATTCCAGACTTAGGCAGCATCACATTGACAACTCTGAGGGTATTCAACTGCAGAAGTAGTTGAACTGGCTTTTTTTAAGGGGAAAAAAAATTTCCCATGCTTATTATAAGAATATTTTTTATTTATTTTTGTCCTTAACCTCATTAGGGAAATCTTTTATAATGATCTTTGAAAGCAGAAGTTCTGTCTCTGTATACGGCTATTAAAGTCATTATACATTTTTAGGAGTAAATAAATTTAAGAGGAAAGAAATGCATAATGTGGCACCCTTTTATCAAGGGCATATACCACGCACCAGATGGAAAACAAACTGTGTTTACAACATTACCACTATCGCCACTGACACTACTAGATCTACAATATGTTATAGCAGCAGCTCCATTAACCTTGCTAGTTCTGTTGGAGTTGCCTGGTAGTTTGCCCAATCTGTGTTTGTTGTCAGCAAATGGATCAAATTAGGAGATTTTCATTCTGTTTATTGACCTTTTCCCTCCTTCCTCAATTTAGGCCATAGTTCATTCAAAATTGTTCTACTTGCTCTGTAAAATACTGCAAATAGATATCTCTGGATCTGTCTGCTACTACGTATGTAAATTATACTGTCTTACCTCAGAGGTGAAACGTCGGGAGAACAGTTGATAGCAAAAGTGCTGTAAAAACCCAGTGTCTTACCTAGTTGATTGCCATGGTATGTAATGTGACCCGCCTAAGCTATTGAGACCTTGACCCCCACTGGGACACACTGCTGTCTCTCAAGGCAGGGTTGCCCCCAGGGTCTTTCACTTTGTGAATAAGAGTAGTCTTCACCACTATTATTCATCTGTTTAAAATAGTCATACTTATTTAAGTTTTAGGGAGCAGGTGGAGATGTTTATGTTTTTCAAATGCGTTGGAGAACAGTTCTGTTGCCCTTCCCTCCATGCCGTCACTTCAGGCTAGTTTCATTTCTAACCTCTGGCCTGTCACTAGACATTGTTCCCAACCTGTTTGTGCTACTGAAATTCACACACAGCCCCGTAACAACCCTAGTCTGTGAACTGATCCAGCCCAAACATAACTGTTTTCTGCCACTGTGATTTTCAGCTAGATAAATTTCCTACCTCACCGAGTAACTGCAAGAGCACTTCCACCACAAGGGAGAAACAGAACCAAGTGCCTTTGGTGAGGTGAAGAGCAGAGTCACTCTTCTCTCTAATGGTGCTTGCCAGACTAAACTAATAGTGGACCAAGTTGTTACATTAGCTAGAAAATTTGAGTGGCTTAGGAAGCCATTTTCAGTTAGATTATTATTTGGAATGAAGTGATTCCCTCCATATACCTACTGGAAGACAATTAAGCCATTTCTTGGTATTCTTTATATCTTTTTTTTTTTTTTCTTGGCAGTTCAGTTTATTAACATTATAAAGGAAACAAAGCTGTAGGGGTAAGAAAATTATTTCAAAGACTGAGATAGAAGTAACCTGGTACTGACTTTGTGCAACCTCCCTTTCACTTCTTCCTGTTGTGTGAACAGCGTTGATCAGGCAGTTGTGATTTAGATCAACACTGCTTGCCACAGCAAGCTGAATAACCTCCTGACCTTCAGTTCTATTGTGATACACAGGTTTCATTTTCTCTGAGCTAAAAGCAACTTATACTGAAGGGAAAATAAGGCCTGCTTCTCAGTTTAGACAAGATTCAAGGCACTGCATCAGGAATCAGGCTGACTGAAATGGTAGGGATTTTTTTCTACTGTATAAAATACGGCAAATGTAAAAGTTGTTTTGTTGGTGCTCTTACATTCACCTTCATCTTGCACAGGAAAAAAAAAGTTTAGATTGCTCTATGGGGAATAATGAAAGAAAAATAAAAATTCAAGAATTTAAAATTTTTTGCATGGATAGTTGCAACATTGCCATTCTGTTTAAAGCATGTATCAACATATTATTGTCTACGTAAGGACAGCCAGAGTAACACGTATGATTCTGAAAATAAACCCCCAATTTATTATTTCAAATTTAAATAGCATATTAAACAGTTTGAGAATCCCACAGTCATAATATTTCCCCTATCCGTGAGCAACATTTTTTGCACCTTAACGCAAAGCTTATCTTTTACTGCATCTGGAATTTTGTTGCACAGGCCAAAGTCCGTTCAGCTTCAGACTGGTTTATGTTCGTTTGAGTGTGCCTTGGCAGAGCAGCTCGATGTTTTCAGATTGTGTGATCTAATCACTCTGAAACAAAAAGTCCGTAATAACTGTTAGTAGGAGCAGGAAGGTATTAGATGTAAATGAGGATGTGTTGATTTATGACATCATCAGTTTATCATTGTAATTGCAGTTATCTAAGTTACCAGAATTGGTACTACTGAGAGGTAAGTTGTGACTATATGCTTCCCTGGTTTTAGCAAGGGATAGCGTATGGGATATAGCTTATTCTAGTAGGAACTGGTGCACAGTTTACAGGCATATTTAATAACAGCAACAAACATTACATACATCTTTCTTCTTCATGGATATTATTTGAATTATTACAATAACTATGCATTTTTTAAGTTATTAGTATTATGCACATTTGTCTTCCATATTTGCTTTGAACATGAAAAATAATATTTCTGCCCATATTAGATATTACTCCTTCTTAATCTATTGTAACTATTTACAGAAATTTGATTATACCTGAAAATATTTTGCATAGGCTCAATGTATCTGCTGTCTATGAGATTTATTTTGTGTTTACTGCTGGAGTTGGCTTTTCCATAGAATTGTCAAAGCGTGTGAAGCCAAACAGTTGTGGAACTCTCCATGTAAACTGTCATATTTACCTTTAATGGGCTGCAGTACCAGGCTGAAATTGGGGATCTCCTGTCAAAACAAAGTTGAAATAGTGCTTTTCTGGGTACCTGATAATAGAAGAGGTCACTTTCTAGAACAGCTTACCTTATAGTAAGTGGTTTAAGAGAAGCACTGGTGACCCATCATTCACTTGAGCCTGTTATAGACAGTTCTTTGTCTATAACAAGACAACAGGGAAGCCCAAATTGATAGCTGAGTCCTACTGATATCACTTGTGTATTCATTCCTTCAAGTACTTTGCCTGCAGTGTTTCTGAAAGATAAAATAGTGCTCAGGTTGATGAGGAGGAGTGGATAGGAAGAACATTTTTTTTTTAACCATTTGGACGTAATGAGAAACAAGATATCTTAAAGTAGAATCTGTTTGTTTCTCTTTTTCACTGACACTTCTGACATGATACTCTATTAGAGGCTTTATTATGAGCACAGTTTTATGTATAATGTATGTGAGCAGGTATCTAAAGAAGCAACAGGAGAGGTTAAAAAAAGAGGAGGAAACTAACAGCCATAGAGTGGATACCAAGCACCTGTGAAAGCATCAATAATGGTAGAAAATGAGAATGTTTCCTAACAAGGAAAAAGAGCTGAACAGGAGCAATCATGGACAAATAATGAGTATCCCTGCTTGCGCCATACAGTTTGGTATTGTGTCTTTGTAAATCTCCTGCACTTTTGGTCATGCGTGAGAATAGTAAGTTTCTGTGCAGAGTATTTGGTTTTACTCAGATGTTATTGTAGTTATGCTTGCAGGCAGAGATCCAGAATCATGCAAAAAGGACAGCAGTGTATTGACTTCGTTGTTGTCCTCTCCTGAATTACCAGCATGAGTAGAAGTTACAATGTTAAATAAGCAGACAGGAAAATGCATTAGGCAGAAAATTAATGGTCGCCTAGTGACTGCAGCCATTTTTCTGTACCGCGCACTGAGACCTTGCCCCAGTTTTTTATGCAGTTATAACATCTTGATTTCATTATTGGAATTCTGTCTTTATAGGCACAGCACTGAAATCTATTCATTTAGTAGCCTTTGCAATAAAGAGTAAATTAGACCCGTTCCTCAAAAGATTTGTTGACTCCCAGAGTGTTATGTATACACTATTGCCTTACAGTTTGGGGTGGTTTGGGCCTCAGGATACACTAAATTTGTTACAACTTGTTATTCGATATCTTTACCAACAATCTGGGTCTTTTAATTGCTAATCAAGCTTGCAGTTGGCAGGAGTGAAGAGTAACAAGTGTGAACAAAGACATGGACACAAAACTGCAGTGTGACTTAGTTAACCCAGCCAAATGTACAATATTTCCTTCTAGGGAAAAGGAGTTTAGGTCACAATTACTGAATAAGGGAATGCATCATGGAACTGGTTGAGTGAAAATATATGAAGAGATCAGAAGATAGCAAAGGAGACAATGTAATGGTGGACTACAATATATGCTGATAATGTATGTGGTTCACTAGAACACAGACAAAAATAGTACCTACTGAATGTAAACATGCCATAGTAATGCATCTAAGAATGAATCTGACTCATGGGTGATACTTGAACAGAAAATGTGCGCAAGAGCTTATATGGATAGGAGTAGGAAGGAGGCATTGTGCGTCCTTAAAATAGCATTAGAATTGTTGCTATCATATACTGTTTCCAACTTTTATCTTTTCTTCCACAAAAATGTTGAAAATTGAAAAAAAGAATAGAGTTGAAAAATAATTTGAAGTCTCAATACATGTTTTTATGAGTGAAAGTAAAGAGAAAATGCTGTATTAGAGTGCGAAAATATGTATTTGTATCTTGTGGCAAGAATATAATTTTCAGAATATTTAAACCAATTGATTTACCTTGTCATCATGTTGCTGCACAAAGGCTGTTGAGAAAGGCTGTATTAGTAGCTTCTGTGCCTAATGACATTCATGAACAGTGAGTTAATTTTCTTTTTTTTTTTTTTTGGTGGGGTGGGGGTGGGCTAGAGGGCGGAAGTGGAACTGCACAAAATCAAAAACCCAAACACAGGGGAGAGCAAGAGAAGGAAAAGGAGAAAACTCCCCAGTGGTTAGCTGGGAAGAGAAATAAGAACAACCCCAGACAAGTGTCCTTGTTGTCCTTGTCTGGATGTTCTCTCCAGTGCAGGATGTGGTGGTGATGCATATGACAATGACTTCCACCATGCTTTCTCCCTACTGCTGTATACTTTTCATCAGGACCTACTTCAACCCCAATGTTTGTGCCTATTTATGATGATATTATCATTGAATGGAGTTTGCTTAATCAAGTGTGTTGCATGCTGGCTGGTTTTCAAGCTTCCATACATACATGGCATTGGGCACTAAGTTTTGTGTTTTCTCTAATACAAATTAAAACCTACAAAGTTAGAGGTTATGAAAGGAGAGAAGGGGTGATTCTCACATTATGTTTGCTGCTCCCCACAAGGACAATAAAACAAGATAGAATAACATCCCCAGCAATACTGGGGTTTGCAAGTGCAAGGCCATGAGAATAACAGCGTGAAAACAGCAGTATGAGAACAGCAGGCACAAAACTGCCACGCAGGCTTTGGAGAAATGCAGGAACTAGGTACAAGCTTTAAGAGCTGTCAGAAAAGGCACTTTAGAGAGATTTCAAATGTCTAACCCTTAGCATTAGAAAAGCCAAGACACTTAAAACATTATGCAACCCTGACCGCGGTTCAGAAGGACCAATGTATTGTGACCAGCATACAAAGTGAAGAATATTGCACTCTGCCTTCGAGGGTGGCCCGCCATTCAGCGTCCTACCCCTGCCTAAAGCAGGGGTTGAGGGATCTCTTGAGTGTAGTAAAGAAAGTTTTCTAATCACCATGCCGATGTAATGTGTCAGTATGGCCATATGGATATCAGGACTAAGACTACAGCAGGTGTCAGTAATGTCACTGCTGGGTGTAAGACTAAATATCAGCGAAGAGGGTGATGATGACCATCCACTGAAGGTGTCAGACCAATTGGAGGTTGATGTTTCTTGCAGCCTTTTTTATCTTTTCCCTGAAAGTAATGTTCCTTTTAGAGTTGATGTATGCCATCAGTTACAGACCTGGCAAATAAAGTGTTGTGCATATAAGCCTTTCTCAACATCCTCTGTGCAACAGAATGCATATTATTTTAACTATTTCAGACAGTAGTAATTGTGGACTTCAAATCCTTACTTGCCATTATATCACAGTAAGGCATGTCATGTAATTCTGTAGCAATCTGACTTCTTCCCTAAAATGGCCTGACTAGCATGGAAGAGATAGGCAACGGTTTTATCACAGGTAAGCTTGCTCAGCTGAGTTGACTTCCTCCCAACTCCTTTTTTTTCTCCTTTGGAAAGTAAGAGTCTGATACTGTGTGGTGCTAAAAGCAGCAGACAAAAGGAATTTAAGAGACAATGTGAAACTCTATTGTTCTTTAAGAGCTGCATGATGAGAACTGGAGATCCTTGGGATACTTTGTAATATGTTGAAAGATGGGACAACAACAAAATGTGCCTCGTAAGGATTTTTGTTTATTCTTCCATGGAATTTTTTATGGGTCCCTTTCCTAGTTTAGCACTATTAGTTGCTTTCAGTTTGAAGTAGCAGCCTGATGGCTTTGCCTTTGATTAAGAACCCCCATGTTGAATAAATCCAAAGGGAATCAAACTCTAACTAAAACCATGAAATCAGCACCTTTTTAGTACAGCTTGGAGTGAGATTTCTTGTATCAGATGAAAATCAAGGCAGGCAGGGGAAATCTGGCTGGCTCAATACTAACACTTTAGAGGATGAAGGATTTTCCTTGCAAATAGAAAAATTGTTTCTTCATGGGAAGTCCTACATATCCTAATGAGACACATGTGAGCTTTCTATGTAATTTAAAGCCAAACCCTAGATTTTTATAGACTGTAATTCTTTTGTATTCTGAAATCAGATACTTTTAACATTTAAAAAAATTAAAAGAAATTAGAATAATCTGTAACCTCTTCTTTTTGGAACATCTGAGTACTCATCTCTCTCACTGAAGCCCCTAATAATCATGACTCCAAAAACCATAGGTCAAAAATATTTTAAAAGGTAAATTCTACAGGGCTGTCCCATTTCTATTGAATTGTGCTGTTCTGCAGCTGAAAGTCTATAGAAATTTCTGCAAGGCATTAGCTAGCTGAGGTATAGAGCCTCACACAGAGGAATCTAACTAGTCGTTCTAGGTACTTCCTTAAAAAATAATATTAACTAAAAGGGATAAATATTTGGATTGTTTCTTCTGATTGTTTTGATTTTAAAAAGTTCAATCTTAAAATTTGTATGGAAATAAGTATTTAGTCTTAATAAAATACAGCTAGAGGTACAGCTGTACTCACAGGACACAGCTAATGACGGCTACGGTTTTTCATGACATCTCTTTGGTAGGCTTCAGAATGACCTTGTCAAAGTTAAAAGCTCATAACATTCATATTTTGTTTTTATGGCATTATGATTCTACATAACAGTGCTAAAAACAAAAACAGAGTATAATTATACTGTCAGTCAAGCCGCCAGAAAAGGCATTTTCCACCAACTTTGCACCTACTAAACTGTAAATAATTTATAAAATTAGAAGTCATGACTAAGTGGAAGCATTTTGGGGCTAGTTAAGCACTTGTCATAGCTCTGTGGTTTAAGCGACCCCACACACTGAGCTCCCGTTGCTTGCTTCTATCCTGTGAGTGTGAAAACGGTCATTTGTTCTTGTATTGCTGTGCATTCACCCAATAAAAATATCAAGCTGTCAATAGAGCCGTGAACAGGTGTACAGTGTATGTTGAAATGATGTTTTATTCATTTGAATTTCCAGCCTGTTTAGTCTCATCCAACAAACAACAAAAATATTTTCTTCATTATCTCCAATTAATGTAAATGTCAAATGTTTGAATATATTATCACATAGATAATTAAGTGCATTGCTTGATTTGTGGAGTATTTGCATTAAAGTGACAATTAAAACAACAACAAAAAACCTAATACAGACCACATGTTCTTATCTGTTGTCATGCAGTTACAGGGATGTTGAACTTGTTTCTATGAGATCTTCTTTTGACTCTGGTAAATAAGTTTCTTTAAGCCTTTGAGTTTACCATCATTTATATCTACTCTTTTAAAACTTACAGTGATTATTTTGTATTCATTTTTAAACAAGATTTATTAGGTGTGCATTGTCTGTTCTGTTATTATATATAACGTGTAAAAATTTAGTTGACAGATACTAATCTGTCATAATGGAGCTGTTCAGAGGGCAGAAGACGGCTTTGTAGATATATAGAAAATAATGTGTTCCATAGGATAGAGACAATAAAATAATTATCAGATGTTTATCTTTCAATCGTGCTCTTTTCCTTAATTTTTCTTGTGCCTTTTTGTGACTTAGTCTCTGCCTGACTGCTCAATTATAATGTGGAAGCGAATGCTTCTCTCTTATTTCTTAGTGCTGTCTTTACAGCTTAATTAAATGTTTTTATAGTAAGTGGGACTGGAACTCTTAAAACACAGAAAACACTTCAAAGGCCTGAAACATAGGTCATAAAAGTCAATTACACTTAAAATTTGGCTTCATAATCTCAATTGAAATACTTGAACAGAAATTACTTCTTTAGATGCAAATATACTGTAGTTGTCACTCAAAGTAATGAATAAATTATTCCATTTGTTTGTTTTGGTTTATCATATGGTACTTTATTCATTAGCACATGCTGCTTTTGATCCTGCTGCAGTGTCATGCTAGAGACAGTTGGCCATGTGTCCCACTGCAGCACTTTGCAGACATTAGCTCAGGTCCAAGGAGCAGTATAGATACATCAACTGACATTGTGCCTGAATGAGTCTGACTCTGCTGCTTTCAGGAGAACACTGCTAGGATGTTCTGCCCATAACTAGGAGAGCACACTTTGAACACTAGAAACAACAAAAAAATTATTGCAGTCACATGCGAAGTACTTAGCACTTCTAAAACTCTTGTTATTTGGGTCAATCGGTAGATCACTTGGTTAGATCATTGTCAAGACGAGGGAGCTATTTTCTTTACGTCTTGGTCAGAACCTTTTTTGCTGAGAGTTAAATTTTATATGCACTTTGTAAATGCAGATAATAATTTCAAACAGCTCTTTCTCACTGTATCTAGCACACAGAGAAAATATGAAGCAAAAATAACCCCAGAACACACACAAACTACATCTCACCATCACACATTCTGTATGGAAGGCATCATGTGGTGGGGTTATTACACATTTTTCCTCCAAGTTTTGCATATGATTAAAATGTGCTGTCCTGAGAATATTTGATACATTGAGTTTGTTATTGCTAATACTCGTGCAAGTTTCCATGGAAAGTCATTAAGTATTGGCGAGGAACTACAGAAATATTCAGTTGTATTTCCTGTCCTTCCCTCCACTTGTAAGAACTAAATATTGGTGGTGTTTCACAAAAAAAAAGAAATTGCCCTCGATGCTGCTCAGCTGTGTTTTTAGTAGAATTGATGCTTGTGTGTAAGCACAGCATATCAAAATTGTGATGTGCAATCCCAACCGTTTCTGTTTCATGAAGAGTAGACCTGTATAAGAATGTATTTACAAGAATGGGAGACAGCAGATTTTGGAACAGGACAGTGGCTATGGGAAAGGCATGACTTCACTGTTGTGTAGTCATGTATTTGTGCCCCTAAAACATGATGAAATTCTATACATTTTTAGACGGATGAAGCCTACAGAACTGCAAGTAGGATATGCTGCTTGTAATTTTCTCTCTTAAAATAAACCAACATTGCTTATTTTACAGTTACTGGAACTGCAAGATTTTGCAAAAGTGTCAGCCTCTTACTATCTACTTTTTTTCTAGTGATCTTCCTCTACTTCTGGGCTGCGTACTCTACTCTGAGAGTATCATATTAGAGTTTTAGAAACTCTAATTTTACATTTCCCTAGCATCATGGGAGGCAAATAATTATGAAAGATGAGAGAGTGCTGGGAGAAGTTGGTGGTCTGGAGCACAACAGATGTTACAAGAGCATCTGGACTGCACTTAGTTTAGCTTGTAATAGATGAAATTAGATGGAAAGTTGGGGCATAAATTCTAGGTCTTGGATTCAGAGGATGGCAAAAGTGGGTTAGTACCTTGGATTTAAAAGATGAAATAAAATTGAAATATTAGATATGGAGAAATAGTGATAGAAATGTAGATAGGAAAATACTTAGATTTTTTTTTTCTTACTTCATATAGGAGTTGCCTGAGCACTGCAAGAAATAATAAAAGATTAACGTTGCTCATTTTCTAAAGAAACTCCCCATCTCTGTGATCTGACTTTAAAGCTGCTTTTGTTATGCCTACAGTGTTTCAAATCAAATTTCCAAATTTTTTTGTAGGTTGGTTTGATTTTTGTTTTGCACAGTTACCTTTGCATCATCGTAAACATTCAGAGAACCAAATAATGATCCAGAAAGGTATAAAGTAGTTGGTGGTATTAATAAAAGTAACAGAGGAAGCACCAGAAGGGGAGCGGAGGAGAGTATTCCTAGGAAAAGCATGCTTAAAGTTATTCCATTTCTATAGCTGCGGTCACAGGGGACTGTCTTGTGTGGTAAAGCTTTAATGCTTCATGATCACACAGAAAATTTAATCCTACTCTGGTTAAAAATGCTAGCTTCATGCCACTGCAGAGAGAAACATACAGCTTATGAATTTGTAGAATAAATACAAGAAGAAAACATTACAAAATATGTTCATACAGACTAACAGATTTTTTAGAGTAAGTTCATAGTAAAAATATTGAAAATAGCTGAAATTTACTGTGTGAAAATATGCAAATAAAGAAATGGGTTCAAGGTGTGAGAAGATCAAGCAATCTATTGTTTAACTTATAAACCAGTCCTCATCAAAAGATAGCATTATACAATACTTCTCAGCCTCATTATGTGTGTAATATATGGAAGACAGTATACTCTAGTTGAAAGGGAAAGAAATTTAGATGCAGTAGGCAAAATCAGAAGTAGCATAAACTGGAAATAATAAATGCATCTGTATGTGTGAGCAAAGCTTTGTGGGACGATGCATTTTAAGTTATAGAGAAGATGCTTTCTCTAACAGCTTCCTCTAATTCTATGTCATGGTAAATTAAAAGTATAATGAATATTAATTTTGTATCTGTAGACTATTCTGAATTACAAAGGAGGGAAAGAAGGCAGAAAAAAGTAAAACCAACCCTTTCCTTAATTCCTCAGGATCTTTTTTTTTTCTTGGAAGTTTCACTTAATTGGTTTCACTTCGGTTTTGCTAAAGTCTTGGTTTCTAACATGTATAACTTATAAAGTTACTCCTGTAGCAAGCCCTGCCACAGTCTCTACACATGCCTTCACTGCTGGAGAGGTGGGGGCATAAAAAAATGTAAGCCTACTGCCCTCCTACCCTTTCCTGTCACCATATCTTGAGGTGCTTTATGGAATAAGAGTTATTTTATGACAGGAAAGGCAAAAATGCTTCCATTTTGTGGTTGGTTTTGACTCACTCTTTTTATGTTCTATCACTTTTATCCACGCTCCTCTGTGTCACTATCTTGGCAGTTGTTCTGCTTTGGGTCAGACAAGCATCTCAAGAGACCGCAGTTCAAGTGTGCCCAAAAAAGGAAAAAAATGGGGATCTCTAAGTGAAAACCTTTTTTTGGTTTTTTCTTTCCCCCCCCTTTTTTTTTTTGCCTAATTTATTATAAACTTTAAATCCAGGACATGACATGATTCAGTTTCAAGTTTCAGTGGGATATTTTTTTTCTCAAAACAAATTAATTGACCTATCCTAGTTGAAAGTTATTTGTTATTCGCAGCTTCTCTATTGGTTCTAAATATCCCAGTGATTTTCTCAGTTTTCTTGGCAGTTAGGGATATGCATAAATAATTGGTAATAAAAGGAAAAGATTGCAGGGGGTAATGGGAATTACATAGCTTCCCATTTCATTCAGGGAGTATATCATAAAGAATATATTTAACTAGAGCTTTTACAATACTCATATACACAAAAGAAGTTCATCTAGTTTCTCATAGTCCTTGTAACCAACCTGTATCAATGGATTGAGTGAATATTCATGACTACATCATACCTGACACATCTTTCCACACACAATAATATAAACTTTGGGAATTCATGGCTCAGCATTCACCCCATATAATTCAGGTTTGGTGGATAGCAACACTTCAACACATAGTCCACAATTAGAGCAAATTACTATCTTTTCAATTATATTTTTACATGTAATCAGTGAATAGGGTCAATTACTTCTGATCATTTATAGCTCAACAGAGAAATACAGCTAAGGGAAAAATAAAGAACATATTTGAAAATAATCTAACAAATTGTTAGTGTTCAGATTGTACTTTACCAATGAGTATCTGCAAAAAACTCAAACACTGAACAAGAATAGGAAAAAGCAAAGATACTGTAAAAATATCTTTCCTCCTGTACTTTCCCAAGAAGAAATAGCATGGAGTGTCCAACTGCAATGTATTTGAAGTAACTGATGAAGAAAAGTTTCCCTGGTGATTGCTTTTAATCTCTATATCTCAGTGGATAATAATAGTTGAGCCTCAGGCCAGGTAATCATATCTTCTGCTGTCTGCATTAGAAATAACACTTAGATTCAAGTGGTTAATTCCATAGTCCGTGCTCCCTTTGTAACATTCTGCATCATAGCAAAAATATGTTTGAATAAGTAAATTTTGTGGTTTTAATAAAGTTACTTCAGAGTAACTATACCTTAGTATGTATAGAGAAATTAACTAATCAGAATATTGTATCTAGCGCTAAAAGGCAACAGAAGTGTGAGTGGAGACAGGTAAGCTTGTGCCTCTCTGAGAATTTTTAAAGCCACCATGTATGTTTGTTTGTTTTTAAATTAGAAAATTATTTCTGACCTGCTCCTAAAAATGCTGCATTAATGAGATCACATGTAGCACCAGGAAGCTCAAGTCTGAGTTGAAAAGCAAAAAGATTGTATGATTTGCTCAAAATTGTTTTAATTTCTTTCTTGCGCTAATGGTTGAATGACTTTTTAGAGAAAGGGGCCTCAGCAGCTTATTTCTACAGCTCTGTACTCTATAGCAAGGCCAGCTAGCAATCCAGTCAGTAATCCCTGCACAGGAGGACTGCTATAGGGATGTGACATGTCCCAGCAGGCACCCCAGGAGATGAGAGCAGTCAGAAAGTAATAAGACTCTACCATTCAGGGTCAATGATTTATTGACCCTAGAAATAATGCAAAGGATAAGTGAAATCTGCCTTTCTATATAACGTAGTAATAATAATAAAATAGACATTGTGCTTAATGTTGGTAGGTGTGTTTCTGATATTGTAAGCACCTTCCAGGAGATGTAAGACCAAATTTATGGATGGACAGTCACCAGCCTCTCAGATTTTGAGTTTGGTTTACTAAAGTAGAATTTCCTTTTTCAATTTGTGTAACTTAGGCAGCATGCAGGCACACAGGTTTGTGCACATAGACATAAATAGTATTGATAGGTGTGTACTTCTCTGCTTGTAAGAAGTCTGTAACCGGTGTTCTGTTTATAAAGCTGATAAAACATTGCAAAGTAAAAAGGTTGGCAATGTGTAACAGTGATGAGTTACGGGAGGTTCACCTACAGCAGTGTGTGCATACATGTAAAAAAAAAAACTTCACACTTTAGCAGAGCCAACAGTGTTCAGGTTCATCTGGTAGGCTGTCCCTTGGGAAGACTATAAATGAAGAGTTAATTGAACAACAACAAAATACGTATCGAGACAATCCCACAACCCATTTCTCTATAATTGTTTCTTCTCTTAAGAGAACATTACCTCTCTCACAGATGGTCAGAGTGATGCATTTGGGGAAATCAGCCAAACTTGGCTTTCTTCCTGGTCTCTGTGCTTAGTAACTGCAGCATTTAACCCCAGAAGTATTATTTAACTTTGCTCCAGATACCATTTTAATCAACAATACTAGGCTTCACAGTTGGAAAACTCCTTTTAGGGTCTCTGAACACAATTTTTTTTTTTNTGCACTTACGGCAACAAACTCAGTCAAAGTAAAGTTTGTTTACTTTCAAATCATTTGAAAAGGGATTCCTGAAATAAGACTTGTAGAAAGGTTTAATGAATCATGTAAGTGTTGTATTACTAGGAAATGATCTTCCAACAATTAAATCAGTGGCGTGAAGGAAAAAAGATTACTCCCACCTCATACATAGGAAGGAAGATATATTGAACTGTTGAAACACTCATGTAGAAGCTGGGTGATGTGACTGTTTGGTTCGGTTCCTTCTCTGAGACTAAAATCTAGGGGGTTTTTACTGCAGCTCTGCCTCTCTGTGTTGCAATACCTCATGCCCATAATAGTATTTTCATATCAAGTACCTTTGGTATAAACTTGAGCATACAAAAATGGTGAGCTGCTCAAGCCCTAATAGGGTGGAATTGTAGAAGGACAGCTTAATACTTCATACATGTCTGTGTGGTTGCAGTGGAGCAATGGAAGTTGAACATCATTTGGGGAGCCCATTCCTCTCTGCTCTTAGGTAGACTGATGCTCTTCGTCAGAAGCATCCCAGTGACCAGGAGTCCGGGGACATGTAGCAAGTTGCAAATCAGGTAGAATAAAGGAGCTTGTCGTCTAACCTATGCTTTTTACCCTCTCTTTAACATTTATGAAGGCTCAGAGCTTCCATGAAGGTTGTACAAATACCATTTGCAGAATAGTATGAAACTGCTACTGAAACCATGTTTGGTGACAACAGCTTATTCAGTACAAGCTGAGCTCTTCTAAGATGCATGGAAGGTTATCCTCATTACTCTTGGAAAAAGCTTCTGTGGTATTTCAGATGACCTGTAGTTTTGGGGTTTTGCCCCAAAGTTGTTATGTGCCTTGAAGGCAGAGTTTCTTCAGAAAGAACTTTGCTCTTTTTCTGGTCATAGCTTTTGTGGAGATTATTCCCTTTCTCACTGTTTCTAGGTGAGCTGGGTTCCATGCTGCAGGATGCTTTGCTTTTGGGCTTCAAGCCCAGCATCTCAGCACATTGCTCTTAATAAAGTTGAATTTTTCTGGCTCTGCCTGCTTTTCTCTTTGCCATCTTTCTTTTAGGCCAAGCACAATTTTATTTTTATGATAAGCATGAGCAGGGCAGCCCTCCTCTTGCACAGCTAGACATTTCAGTTACTTTCTAACTCTGCTTTGCTTCCTCTCCATGGAGCTGAGATTAAGCTAATTCTGATACTGTCCTACTGCAACATAGGCAGGAGTAGGGAGCTGAGAAAGGCATAAAATATTTTAGCAGTATTTGAGCCAGAAAAAAAATATTTTTTTTAAAGAAAGATTTTCTTCAGATAAAACTGTATATTTTTTTTAAAAAGTTAAATATAGATGATGTTTTTTAAGATGCTAAAAATAATCTGTTTGAAAAATCTCTTGCCAAGAAAAGGAATTTTTTTAAAAACCCATACATTAACTAGCTCCTAATAGGCAGGCAACTGCCAGGTGCAGTTAGAGCTACTTGTATTAACTCTTCAAGTGTCTTCCAACACACCCATCATTCTTCCAGAAAATGAAAAATTCTATTTCCTCTCAGAACTTGGTTCCTTTCTGAACACTTCAAACTGTGGACAGGTCTCCTTTACCAGAATAGGTTGAAGCAACCTTTCCCACATGCCACATGTTATCACTCTCTGACAGTTGACAGCAGAGCTTTTTATGTTTGTTCTCCTTAATCTATTTGAGTACAAAGATCTGGTTTAGTGAAAGTGAGCTCTTCTTAAACTGCTTAAAATAACTTGTGTGTTACAGATTAAGAGGTTATGGAACACACAGACGAGCTGTTCTCTGGCAAATACGAGGGAGTGTTACTCTGATCTGGAGTGGCAAGGCAAGTGTCTGTCCCACTGGAAAAGCTGCTTGCATGGCTGCTTGTCTGTTAACACCTCTGCTGGCAATTATCCAGTAGTTACTGAAGGAAGAGACTGCTTGTTTGTTTAGAAAGCAGAGTGTTACAAAAAGGGTCTTAGGTATAACTGTCCAGCAGCTGAAGCAATTAACTATAGTTAGATATGCTATAAAGGAAGTTTGTGCAGAATGCAAATATAAACATTGGTAAGGCAGTCAAATGTTAAAAAGAAATAGCCTATTTTAATGGATTAAAAATAAATGCCTCACTATAGAGATAATCCTTAAATGTTAAGTTTCATGGTTTAGTTTATTTCAGAGTAGCTGTAATATGTTAAAGACACAAAGTTTGTGATTTGTTCATAATGAACAATTCTGTTTGCTCCTAATTTTCAGATCTCTGTTAAAAAAGAACAACAAAGGAACAATTCTGTCAAGTAATTACTTTTATTCAATGACAATTATAATAATAATGGTGTTTAATGCCAACTTCTTAAAGGCCAGTATGATTTAGTAATTCCCTATTTAGAGTACTGTATTGGGTTTGCGTAACAAGGTTTTGGTAGTGTGGAGGCTATAGAGGTGGCTTCTGTGAGAAAGCTGCTAGAAGCTTCCCCCATGTCTGATAGAGCCAATGCCAGCTGGCTCCAAGACAGACCCACCACTGGCCAAGGCTGAGCCCATCAGCGATCGTGGTAGCGCCTCTAGGAGAATACAGTTAAGAAGTGGGGGGGG
>VWZZ01003902.1:75019-225156 GCA_013399095.1 Psophia crepitans
CCAAAAAACCCACCAAGAGCAACTGCAGCCAGAGAGAGAAGTGAGAATATGACAGAGGAATGTCAGAGGAACAGCTCTGCAGACAGCAAGATCAGTGAAGAAGGAAGGGAAGGAGGTGCTCCAGGCGCCAGAGAACAGTTTCTTCTGTGTGGAGAAGACCATGATGAGGCAGGCTGTCCCACTGCAGCCTGTGGAAGTTGATGGTGGTTAAGAGTGTGAGGAGTCCTTTCCCTGAGGAGGAATAGCGTCAGAGACAATGTGTGATAAACTGACCACAACCCCCATTCCTAAATTTGGAATTATAATTGTGTGTCCAATTGGCATTGGTATTCCTCTGTGTTTTAGTGACTATTTAGTGCCTATTAGGAAATTTCTTCAAGAGACAGCCAGGAATGGGTAGAATTATGAGAGATCCAGCTCTGTTGATCTGTGCATATAAACATGAAGCTTCATTCATCTGTGCTCTCATAAGAGTTTCTTGTGTTCTCTTTCTTAGTTTTTCCCCAGATGTAGCTCTCTTGCTTTGCCGCTGTATCACTCAGACTCTTAGACCCAGTAGAGGTAGGACCTCTAGGGATTATTTCAGGCTTCTGCCAGGAACAACAGCTTCTTCTAGTTCC
Organism: Psophia crepitans; assembly: GCA_013399095.1. Taxonomy (NCBI): domain Eukaryota; kingdom Metazoa; phylum Chordata; class Aves; order Gruiformes; family Psophiidae; genus Psophia; species Psophia crepitans. The sequence goes on from VWZZ01003902.1 coordinate 75,640, forward strand.
AGTTTCTACGTACTTTTGAAAGACAAGAAATAACTCCCTTTTTTTTTTTTTTTTTTTTTATTATCATGATCTGGAAAATAATCCAAAACAATTTCGTTTGGCTAAAAGTTTTAAAACAAAGCTCATTGAGCTTAACAAAGCTGAAGGCAGGCACCTCTGTAAGAATTTTTTGTTTATTGTATTTTTTTCCTCTTAGTAAAACATGGCTTCACCACATCAGGTTGGCTTGTTACTTTAAGAGGGTTTTAGAAGTTTTTTCATGCCCTCTGATAGCTTTATTATGGAAAACACATTTATGTTTACCAGATAAAAAAAAAAAAGCACACTAATTAACAATAATGTGTATACAGTTTCTTTTCAGTTAGATATGTCTTTCATTTTCAAACTAGGGACAGTTGCGTTGTCTTACACCGAAACCATCATTTTTCAAAGAATAGCTCCACTATAAGAAGGACTTTACCATGACTGGATTTTTCTTCCGCGTACTCCAGATGCTGGAATTACAAGCAGACTGCATGGATGAACAGTTTCTGAAATACAGATTCTTCACCTCTCTGGGGAAAGAAAAGGCCCTAAAGACAACCTTAGGTTCATTGCATGATGGCAGTAGACTGGCAAGAGACTGAACTGCTATGTTCCTTACCGCCTAGCTGGAAGTGGAAGAACGTGTACAGAAGTTAGGAATGTGGCTGGGAACCTCTTTTAAACTTTCTGATTTCTTTCCAATGAGTGCCAGAAAGTAACTGTAGGCTTAGTTTGAGTTGCATCTGTGAGCCTTGTGTCCTACGGCATACCTGATTTTTTTAGAGATTTGGCTGCTGATCATCACCCAGGAGAGGGACAAAAAGGATTTTCAGAAACCAAGGGAGTTCTTGTATTCTCTCAAGGTTGAACATGGAGAAGAAAAAAAATGTGAGATGTGCAATTCTCTTGCCTTTTTATTGCGTTTTCTTCTTTACAAAAATAATACAAAATTCATAAATAAACTTAACCGTCTAGAAGCTGTATACCGAAGTGATTTGGCCTGAATATAATAACAAAGTATGGAAAATCCCTTTTTTATAAGCACAGATTTTAATTAGGAAGAAGAAGGTCTGCTTCAGAGCCAGACTATTATTTCCAGGTCAGCACACAGCCAAGAGTTTAAATTGGTCTAGAAAGAATCAGGAACTTGAGGTGATTTATCAGGATTAAAGAGGGGAAAAAAAAAAAGGCAGGGGAACTAGTCAGATACATAGAGATATTTATTTTTGTCAGCTAGGGAAATACAATTAACACGTTTTTCAGATAACATACTTATATTACTCTTGAGGGCATCAAATAGTTGTTCCTGTATTAAAAATATTTTTCTCGTATCAATGTTAAATGGAAGGTTTGTTTGGGGTTTTTTTTCCCCTTTTGGTTCTGTTCTAATTCTTTTGCTAACACAGTTTATTCAGCCATGGGTTTGCATGTATATTCTTGGGTATGTTCACTTTTCAAATCTCTGCTTTGCCTTCATTATGTGTCTTATTCCACCTACCATAGTTTCATATTTTTCTTCATAGTAACTTAAGCTTTTTCAGCTTGTCGCCTTTTTACCTCTCTACATCTCCCTCCTTTTGTCCTGCTCTGTTTTTGCTTTTTTTCACTCATTTTCCTTACTTTGGTTCATTTTGTTTGCTAGCAAGTGTATATGGGTTGATTTTGTCAATATATACGCTCAGCTTTTTGGGGTTTTTATCATCATGACATTCACATCAATCTCATTATAGTCTTCATTTCTTTTAACTGTAATTGCAAGGATTTGAAAATTTTCCTAAAGTCACGGTGCACTTAATTATTTCAAGATTATTTGAGCAGTTTCTGAAGTTAGTAAAAAAACTTGAATAAGAAAAACTGTCATTTCTTAGATCTATTTTGTGGGCTATTCATGCCAGATTTTGTCCAATTTGCTGTCAGTAAGAAGTTTAATGTGTCATATAACATATTTTTTTAACTATTTCCTGCCTTAGAGAAAAACCATTGTCATGCAGTTCTATTTTCTTCAGTTGCTGTCAGAAAATAGTAATGGAAACAAGCAGTCTGTGTTGGGAAGACTGGAACTGAATACTGGAGTGATCAATATGGCTTAGAAGTTGCAGTTTCTCAATTAATTGCTACTCAGCTTCTAAAGCATAGTGCAGCACTAATACAAAATAAAGATTAGTGTAATGTGAAGTCAGTTTTACACAGTACTGCTATATCTCTTGTTTTGGGTTTTTTATTTTGTTTTTAAATGTGATGGTTACCATTTTCATTCCTGGTAGACACTCGATACCTTGCCACTGTGCTGCATACTTAATTGGGAAAGTGGGAGTTGCCTGCCCATTCACTTGGAACAGAATGGAAACCTTTGCAAACATAAGCCTTGTTGTTCTGCATTCGTTAAATACGCTGCTTCCCATCAGCATAAGAAAACCTCCCCCGTAATCTGTCTGATTGCCAGGGTGATGAAGGTATTCTCCAGTCCTTTCCACTGCAATGTCAGCCAAAAGTTAGCTTAAACAGTTTTCTCCACCATTTGAAGCTGAAGTCTGTCATTTGACTGATGAAGAAGCGATGCACTCACATTTTCAGTTCTTGCTGCTGGATAGCAGCAGTCATGTTTGGCAGAAGTGAGGTAGCAGGCACATTGCATGCTACACCTTCAGCTTCTCCCAAGCTCCAGTTTAGCCAGTGTAACTTGTGTTGAGAGGATGATATCTTTGTCCTCACACCAATGGAGAGTACATAGTATTGGAGAGAAGAAATGTGCTAAATATAGTTTACAGACCCAAAATCAGCTAAGTCCTCTCTTGTCACCATTGAAAATACAGAAGTTTAGCATGTGATTATTTTTAATTCTTTTTGTCCGATAGCAAACAAGGAGACACACCCTTAAATGCACATGTCCTGTAGGATTTAAAAGTTTTATTCTACACCCTTTTGCTTTAAAAGGTGCAGACTTGATATAAAGTTACAGAGTTAACTAACATTATTGTGGCTCACAGTTAGAGGTCAAATAATTGGCTTTTCTTAACAAATATAACGAATTTTAATTACAGAGTTCAAAGAGCAAGGAATTCTCCAGAGTCATTTAGCTAGTATAGAGGGGAATGCAGGGTGAAGTATTGAAAGTTATTAAAGTGTTTTGGTTATTGAGTGTGTAATGAGAAATGGTAGGAACTAGCCTTATAATGTGTATATGCAGGGAAAGGTGGAAATATATTTTTATATATTTATATGGCTGTGTGTTTACAACATGGTGGTTTAGAAATAGATCCAGAAATGGCAGATCTATATTTATGTAGGGCAGATCCAAGATAAAAGAGGAAGGGTTTTTTGTCTCTGGAAAAGGATGTCTTAAATAATTTATCACATTTTGGTTCTTGAAAGGGCCAATAACTGCATATCTGTTGTCTGAGCTATATGTGTATACAACTGCAATCTGAAATGCTGCAGCTTTTAAGAATAAAAGAAGACAGAGAAACTATACTGTGCTTATCTTCTGTAAATGAACAAAAATCTTTGTCCTGATGACCACATAACTTATCCTCGTTTTTCTGGGAACCTTTCTGGTTTGTACAATGTACAGTTTTTTGTAAGAACATTCAAGGGAGAGCTCCTCAGTCAGTAAACCCACATCATTTTACATCTGACCCTGAACAAGTGGTGAATTATGGCATTGTTTGGTATATTTTTCCTATGCACTGATCCAGGGAAGAGGATTTAAATGTGTCACATGAAACCAGCATTTCTCCTTAGCTCTTCCTTGCTAAATGATGTTAGAAATGTAGTGCAGGCCAGATAATCAGTTTGTATGCCAGAAGAGGTAAGAAACTATAGGTGGTAGCAGTAGAAGATGTGTTTAACCTTCCTGCTTGCTGATCCAAACCTAGTATGGCTGAGAACTTCATACTGCTCAGAGAAATTTTTGTGCCATCTCAAACTTCAGTTGCAGAGTGTATCACTACGAGTGGCAGTATTGAATGTACTGTTGTACACCCAGAGTGTGCTTGTGAGTGTTCACATTGTACTGATGCTGCAGCAAAACATATTCGCTACTCACAGTTTTACTGGGAATCACTCGATAAATTGTACCAGACCACTTGTCTCAATTCCTCTGGCAGTATTTTCGTCTCTACACATCTGTCTAGTCGTGTTTAAGAACTAGCTTCTACTTTATCTCTATTTAGGCCAGGATGACAAACTATTAATTCACTGGATAAGCTGCTGTTTGGTAGAGAAATTGCTGTCAGTTCCTCATGTGTACTCTGGCACAGGATCCCCACACTGTGAAAGGATTCACACAGTTTCCTGTATGCAGGTACTCTGGGATTACCAACAGTTTTTCCATTATGTCCAAAATTATGTGAAGAGATCGCCCAGTGTCTGGTGTCTGAACAGTTGCTTGAGGGAGGCTGCGCTGCTCTGGAAGGAGGATGCAGCTCTCTTACAGAGGTTACTGCCCTACATTCCCTTCTGCCTGCCAGGGAAGTGTGTTTTGGACTTGGGGCAAGTCAGCTGTCAGAAGTGATGGAAGCTTTTGAGATGGTGGTGACTGGCTTCCTTACTGGTGGTGAACTTCAAATGTGTCTGATCCAGTCAGACCAAGGCTATTGCTGACTTAAATCTATAGAGCCAGCTGGGGAGAATTACTGTAGGCAGATTGTAGTGCTGAGTCACTCTTTTAACATCCATGTTGAATTACACATATTTGATAGGAGCAAGGTGTACAAAGAGGCAAGAAGTTCTCTCAGCTTTACGTAGCATAAGCAAATTAAACACAATACAGATGTAGGAACTGCCTGTAAATATTTTCAGATACCATTAGGTTTCTGTGTGAGTAGCTAATATAGCTGTTACCTGGGCTTAAGCACTCGTGAGGGGGTTCGTGTTGTTCTGAAAAGGAGGACCAAGATTTTCAACGAAATCAGATAGGGTTTTTTGACAGTTCTCTGTTGTAATTTTTTTTCGTTCTGAAGATGAAATCCCACCTTCTTCATCAATAGCAAAACTCCTATGTATCACGCTAGAGCCAAAGTTTTGGGAAATCTGTAATTTGGAGACACCCTTTCATAAAGATGAAAATATCCTCAATTATGACTTTCATGTTATTTCTCAGTTACATTAAGAGCTTGGAAAAATCATATAGCACTGGCATTGATACTTAGAAATGTCATAAGGTAACTAGACAGTCCTGTAGGGTATTTCATAACACAAATTCCCTGTTTGCCAGCTCCTGCCACAGCTGTTACTATTTTCACCTTTTTTAATATTTTTTTTCTCCCAGTGGTCTTTAAGTAATGTGCTTCTCTGTTGCACCTTCAAATTAAAGTCAGTAAGGTAAAGCACACTAGAGTTTTAAATGTTCTCCTGCTATGCTTGCTGGATATACTCCGTTCTGATCAGAGAGCAAAAGCGATGATGCCAACTGCCTTGGCAGGCTTTACTCAGCCAGGTGTGATTACATGTAGATTTAAATTTTCTTTACTTTCTGGAAGAATGTATCTGGCCAATATTAATTTGAAGTAGGAGGTGTTAAATCATATGGAAAATTTCAGCCACTTCTAGTTTGAGACATGCATGTACAAGTTAAAAATAAAGTACCTTTTGAAATAAACAGTGATTACCCACTTTTAAGATTCAACTACCTTTCCAAATATATGTAAAAGGAAATATATGTATGGGAAACAAATTTGAAGCTAGTATGCATGATTATTATACACACACCTTTTTTTTTTTTTTTCTTTTAAAATCTGGCTCCCAAAGTGTAAAATTTTGATTTTTAAGGGAGCTATCCAGATATACATGCTAGACAGGCAATCTCTATGTGAATTCTATCATATGAATCCTTATCCCATCTGCTACCCGTTTCCTTACAGCTGTCCTTTGTTTGTTGCTATTCCTGTCAAAGATTCTTAGAACCCACCACTCAGACAGTCCTTACTCTCCTGAGTAATTCACTGGGAGGCATAAAGATATTTTTGAAGGAATTAGCCCTTAAATCTTGACTGCTGGGAAGAACAGTTTTGAAGGGTTTGGGGATTTTAATTTTTTTTTAGTTTTGCCTAATGAGCACACTTTTCCAAATATTAAGAGCTATGCATAGAGAGTTGCTGTGAATAAGGCTTTTTTTACTTCAAGCATGTTGTCTTTGTGGTGTCTCTCATAAGTCATATTCCTTTGTCTCTTCTCTTTTTATAGCACATAGTGCGATTAAGGACTTGGTACAAATAAAGAGGTTGTGGCATGATTTAGAATTTGTTGCATTTATTAAAGTATTCCAAACTCAAACTTTTAAAAATAGTGATATCAATTTCAGATATTTAAGGGGATAAGTACCTAGTGAGGATTTAGGGTAAGGTTGATTGAGGAAGTAAATCTACTTTCTGAACGTCTACAAAGAGAAATCAAACGAGAAATTCAGTATCAAAAAACATCAAAGACAATAATGCATTTGCTTTCATCTCCAATGTGTGCTTGCACTTCAAAGAAAAGCAAAATGCTCACCCTTCCGCCAGTACCCCCGAAGGAGGCTGAGCCTATAGTTGAAGATAAGTCTCCATCACTTCTTTGAGGGAGAACAGGGAAAATATAAGTAAAATTTTGCACAGAAAAAAACAGTTTTACACTATTTCTTCCACTGTAATGGTTATATCATAGGATATTTCCTGCACTCAAGAATCCTCTTCTTTCATTAAGATATGCAAGTAATTATGTACCCCTCAAACCCTGTTGTTCACTCAAAAATTTTATTTCCTTTTTTATCTCTGAAATCTAAGGATAAGGCAGCGTTCTCTGAGGTAAAGTAATATTCCTCATCCTAATTATCATTTTTGCAAAATATGCTGATTACACACATTTGAACATGTAAATTTGCTCACTCATATCCTCCCATACCTTTTATCTTGGAATTAATGATATTAGATTTAATTCTATAAAGTCATTTTGTATTAACAACTGTGTGAGAGACACGTTCAGTTACTCTGGCTATGCGAGGAGAGGGAGAGAGGTAAATCAACCCGTTAACGCCTGTCTAAACAATTTGCAGTGAAACCAGCAAATTTTAGGGCTGACCATGCTATAGAAAACCATGCATGTAATGTTCCCCCAAATTTAGGTACCTGATTCAGCTGTCTTGATTGTCAGTGAAAATCTGGTCCAAAAACAATCCACAGAAATTAACAGGAGAGAAAATTGGAACATTTCGCTTCTGTACTTGCTTTGGGGAATTTTGTTTTTCAGACAAAGGTTATTGCTAAAGATATGTGGTAAACTGAAAGCATGAAAATATCATAACTTCTATTTCTTTGGGTGAGAACAGGTTTAAAATGGTTGTTGAAATGAGACTAAATCCAGTTTTGGCTTTTTCTCCATGCTGCTTTAGCTCAGTTTCAAAGCTATCACTGATCAGGAAGCTTGACAGGCACAGTGTTTGCAAATCCTCACCAATGAGCAATAACAAGATTTAAAAGTGAAACCTCTGAATAGAGTCAGTTTGCTCAGTCAGCTATATAAATTCAGTTCTTTACCCATCTGCAAGCTAGACTTATTTTATTTTTGTCTCTCAGGTCTAAATCTTACACCAATAGGAGAGTCAGAGCCTAGTGAATATCATGACATAAAATAATTGTCCACACATTCACAGTTTTTTTCATAACATACCAATCAGCTGAAAAGGGATTTATAACACAGTCAACTGAACAGGTGGCTTTTAAATGAGGGTCCATGGGAATAGAAATATTTGGAAGTCATTTTAATAGGGAGATGTATCTTTGGCCTTTTTTCCCTGTCCTTCTGTCGTAATGAATAGATCAGAAGTTTAATCATTAGGCGTTAACATTCTCCTTACAGAATGTACGTGGCCTGAACTGGAACCTTGTAGTCTGGTTGCCAGACCAGTGAGTCAAGCTGCAAGGTGGTGATTTTCAAGACTGAATTACAGCAATAAACAGGCCTTTAAGCACAGAAGGTTTTCTGTGTGATATTTCAGTCACTGGTAGATTTTAGTATTTTGGCAATGAAGAATTTATTTTTTTTTCACCAGCTATCATTTCTCAGTTAAGCATCCAAGAAACTTCTGACAGTTTCAGGTATCAAACCATTCACCTAACTGTGGTGCCATTTCTGAAAAACAGAGAGCAGAACACAGAACAGTAGTGATGCAAACTCTTGTATAGTGCTGATGTATTTTGTTGGGCATACTTGCTGTTGCATGAATGCATAGATGTATTTAATAGTAATGATTTTTGTACCATTAGATATAGTAATCAGTATTTCTCATTAGATAAACCGTAATGACCAGCTATCATGGTGGCATCATTTCAAGCAGGAGGTTGAAATGTTGTTTCTGTGCCATTTGGACCTGTGTGTTTTGCATGAGGGAAGGATCTTATTGCTTCTTTTTTCTACAACTTGCTGCTTATGGGCATTTGCATTCTACCCAAAAGGAAAAAGAAGGTTTTTATTCAGTTTTTAGTCTCTGAATTTTTCTAGTCTCTGCTGCACAGGTGACATTATGGAATGGCTTGGTTTGATTACTGTAGCTTTATATCATGATAATTTAGATTATATTCTAGTTTGGGTAATATGGGATTATACAACACTAGTCCATATGGTAATCAGGTGTAATTAGCTGGAGAATTGTCGTGAGACTGAGGTATTTGGAAACAGCAAGGTCGTCCAGAATGGCATTGAATGATGAGCAGTAAAAGAAATTTAATGACGCTTGTTTAACTGTTGTAAGCAGTTCAGATGCAATCTTTTAAGAATGGATTTTTTTAAAGTTGTGATATAGTACTATTAGGTTGTTTACCTGAGATTTTCTTGTACAGAGTTAAGAATTTCTGAATGTATTGAAATCAAGAAGGAACACTCTATTTATATTCTTACTCACAGAATGGTCTGAATTTCTTTCACATCCTATGAACTAGTTCTTTGTAAGAGTTATTTTGATAGGAAACTAGAATTTCCACAGCTTAAAAATGACCTTTTAAATCATGTCTTTGATCTCATGGCTATTCAGGTGTTTATACATATATATGTGCGTGTTTGTGTGTGAATACTTTTCATATATGTATATTAACTATGCATATATCCAAGTATTTCATAAACATGTAGTGAAATACCCATATAGGATATGGTAGCATATAATAAGTGTGCTTATATTGCTTACAGTTTCAGCCTACTATGAGGGTTGGCAAAATAGATATGTTTTTCCTTCAAGGTCATTTTCATCCTCTGTTACATGTACGTACTTTTCAGGATATGTTTTCTGAAACATAACGACGTGGTTATGGCAGGCTTCCTTCATGTCTGGAGCAAATTGATAGCAGTCTGCAATGTCTACCCTCGGTATTTTAAACTTTCCAAAACCGATGTGGTTTAATTTTTGTGACAGGCATACAAATCATTGTCTCATCCATCATAGATCTGTTTTTAAAGAATGGTCAAAATTTGCTGATTTTGTGTTATAAAGAAAGAAGAGAAATTTTGATATTTGTGATCATGCGTGCTCAGTGAATACATACGTATATTTGCAAAATGTCTATGTACTATGCAAAACTCTGCCCTCTGCTAGAAAAGATGAAGTAGCATATGTAGCCTATCCAGAAACAAAGACATTTCAACAACTCCAAATCACGAAGGCCTGGTAGGGAAAGGCATAACTTGGGTATAGAATTGGTGTCTGGACCCAGGGTCTTCAGAGGTTCCAGCTGTCCCTGGGCAGGCATGTTATTCCAAAACTCTCTGGTTATCTGCCAAGGGTAGATCCAAGGTGCTGGTCAGCTCTTTCAGCTATGTTGATTATCTAGTTAGAGAAGAAAGCAGGCAAACACACATCAGTCTTGAGAAACCCCTGCTTTCTTGGAGAACTGGTGCAATGATGAAAGAGATGAAACATAAATGCTCTGAATTCTACTTTCAAAAAACAAAATTCCACATAAAGATTATACTTTTAATTAAATGAAAGCTGTTTCTACTACCAACTATGAAGCATTTTTCTTTCCTGAATATCTGAAGAGCTACTTTTAGAAAATATGATGGAAGAGGCAATATTAAAGACATTAGATTTCCCATTTTTATTTGCTGTTAAAACATTTTAGCGAAACATTACATTCTGTAACTTACCGAGATATTAATGTGCAAAAAACCTACTATACTTCAAATATAAATTTAAATTTATTGTTTTTCAGTGAGCATGCAGAGAGTAAAAAAAAACAAACCTAGCAGATATCTTTGCATAACGCACAAATATTTGCATTGTGATTTGGAACATGAACACAGAGTTTCACTCATTTCCTCAGTCAGTGTCACACCATTACATTATTTAAACATTTTTTTTTTGTCTGTGAATAGTGAATTGCTCTCACCATTTAGTAATGCAAAACAGATGAAACCCTTTAAGGATCTACTGGCTGGCACAAAAAGCTTTTATAGTTTAAAAAAAAAGTTAATCTCTTGAAAATATATTACTATTGACAAAGTTGCTTGCAATAATTAAGAAATTTAAATGAGTCACTCAGAGCTGAAACAATTGGGTGTTATGGTTTCGCAGGAAATAAGAGTTTCAGACATTAAATGTTCATATTGTGGCATGAAAAAATGCTTTGTGCCTTAAGAGTAGCTAATCTTCTAGTGGAATTAGCTCAAAACAATATGCATTGAATCTGATGTCTAGTTCCTTATTATTATTCAGAGATAGAAGCCGCTGGGGCTTTCTCCCGTAGCTGAGCGACAGGGCCTGTGCCAAATCTTTTAGACAATCGGGTCCCTTGGTTTGATGAGGTATTTCTTTTAGCTCTGTAGTGAATACAGTATCCAGACTATTTCAGGAGCATTAGGACTTTTCTTTGAAATATTGTGCACTAAAGGCCAAGTCCTTGTCTAAAATAAATAAAGATCAAAATTCCTGTTGATTCCATTTATGCTTGATGATTATGTTGATTCCATTTTAGGGATTGTTCCATTGCTCTCGCAGAGACCAATGCAAGTCCCTTAGCAATTTTTCCCTATGCTTAAGTGAAAAGGTTTAAACTATTATGACTTCGTTATGTGCTTTTACATAAGTGTTTCTGATTACTTGTAATAGGAGGGTAAGTTCAGAAAAAAAATACAGTGGCTTTCTTAGGTTTTTGGGGTTTTTTCAGTAAAATCCAGTATCACTGATTAATCTTTTTTTTTTTTCCCTGTCTCCTACATTCATTACCTGTAGCACCTGCAGTATGAGCCGTGGTGTCTGCTGTAATAAATGACACTACAAAGGATGAGATTTAATTAAATTATTCTTGTGTGTATGGGGTTTTTGAGACTAATTGCATAGGTCACAATCTTCCTTCATCAGGGAGCCCCAGGTAAGAACATCTTTCTTCTGAGTGCTTTGAAATGCCCAATACACAACCCTTTACTCTTTATTAACATTGCCATGAAGCAATTGCCTGGTGAAGCACTGTATCAGAAAATAGCTTGTCATTTGGACAGAAAAGATTGGTTATTAGTTACAAGGAAAGTTTGAGAATGCTTTTCTTAACATTCCCATAACAGGATCAGGGGTTAAAAAAATACATTTTGTCCTAATATAAGCAAGTGCAGTACTTCACCTTTAGGAATTTTACACAGTTGTATCTCGAAACAGCAAGTATTTTCCAGCTCATGTGCTACAAACTAAGGCAGCAAACTAAACAAATGTAATTTAAAATTAACTGTATTACATGTTCCACTAAAGTGTGAAAGGTGGCCTGTTACAGGCAGATTAAATTTGCAAAATTAAATTTGAAATTATGCATATTTTGAATAGATATAAAAATATATTTAGTATAGCTATAAAGTTTAGCATGAAATTTATTACATATATAACCTTAATTAAGCCCAATTGTCCTTCTCAGAGGGACAGCAAATATTTTATTTGTCTCTGAAACTGTGTTCCTTCCTGTTTAAATAATCCCCTGTCCCTGCACGAATGCCTGTACGTTAATGTTTAAATGTGTTTAAATGTCAGTTATCTGGCATTAGAAAAAACCATCATTAATGCCAGATATTAAGCAATTATCATGGCAGGGGAACTAAGGTTTACAAACACATTTCTGCATTCATTATGATTCACTTGCAATCTCGATTTTGTGTGTATTAAAGCGTGTATCAAAATAGTTGACAAATACTCTGAGCATCAGTTTGTTAATGGACAGAGAAAATAGACCTATCACTTTTATTTTTAAAATATGTAATTATAGTGAGTGATATGATGCTTAAGAAGCTGGGAGACTAATAGCTTGATTCTGATCTAGAGCAGACTTACACTCCTGGACCTGAAATTTCTTGTCTGCAGTGAAACTCTCCATTGCATATTCTGCACTCATCCTGCAATCACTGCAAATGGAGCTAATAGATATGATGTGTGTAGACTAAGCAATAGGTATGTATGCTATGGCTAAGAGCACTGCTGCAGAGATCTGTTCTCTGTGGTGCAGACAGACATTGGGAAAGATTTACCTTGATGCCTTGGAAGTACTTTTGTCCTCAACTGTATGTCATTTTTGCTGCTCATGTTTCAGCCTTTTGGAGAATACAGTGTGATGTGAATAAACATGGGTTTAGGAGAGTGTAAAACTCATTTACATTTTTGACATTAGCTAGAATTTGAAGCTGATTTATTGTCAGATTGGAAGATGGCAAAACAAGTTAGGTGAAAAGCAACGGTACTGTTAACTTCCCTTTTACTTTCAGTTACTCTTGTGATGCAACAGATTTTAACATGCCCAAGAATGATTTTCAGTTGCTGGTAGCCCTGCTGTCCATGTGGCAGGATTTCCTGAGGGAGTTCAGCTCCCACCGAAACCATGTTTCAGTGCCTGAATGAGAACTAAACACTTTTGGAAATTTGAGCCTTAACTTCTTTGTGTATAAAGATCGTTATATCCTATGCTTTTTTTAATTACTTAGATTATTATTTTTTAAATTTTATTTTATTGCAGTTGCACTATGACTGCATCCTAATGTGAGCTTTAGACCAAGGCATAGCCCTCAGTCAGCGCTTTCCATCTGAAGTCCTCAAAGCACTGTACAAAAGAGGTCAACATCTTGATCCCAGGGGACAAGCCGAACCTGTAATTGTGCAGGCGGCTGAGGCAATCTAATTAATCACTGCTGCCTAATGTGGGAGCTCATGATCCCACCCCTCTTCCAGCCCCTGCTCCCTTGTGCCAGGTTTAGCAGGAGGAGTAGAAAATCGCCCTTTTGATGTCGGGGTGAAGTGAGTCGACTTCAACTTGTGGAACAACAGGGGACATGCAGCCTTGGGGGCTGGGGAAGCGGGGCGGGCAGGCAATGCTGCAGTGTAGAACCCAGAGAGTTTATCATCAGGACAAATGCCTAGAGCTCACTTAACAATACTAAATTGCCTAAAACATCCAGTAACTATTTCAAGGTTAAAGTCTACACACCCATACAGTGATGAAATTTTGTAGTTATTTATTGCCTGGGATTATTTTAACAAGAAATAACCTTATTTAGAAATAATGCATTTCTTTGCAGTTTGTGGATGTCTTAGGATCTAAAGTCATTGGTAATGTTTGATCATTCTTTATACAGAGACAGTAGAAACAAGTCATATAAGAAAACTGCTAAGAACAAAAGGCCTCTATTTCTGGTATTCCCAGACACTTTTAGTAAGTTTGCCTTGGCTGAGGTTTTAATTTAGCATTAACAAAGGATTTTGTGATGTTTTATATGCTGTAATCTAATATTCTGCCTGTGATTTCATTCAGAACTACTATACATTTAAATCTCGGTTTGGAAGCTAGATACCACAGGAGAATAGTCCTGGAAAAATCTAAATTATCAGTTATGAGCTGATCTAAAACTTACAGTATTGAAACATCTTTTGAAATATGCATTAGAGAATCTTTAAAGAGATCATACAAAATTCATCAAAACCCACTTTTCAGAAGCAGCTGCTTTTTCATCAGGGTTTTACATGTCACTGGTTTTAGTTCCAAATTTTTCAAGCATTTACATACAAACAAAATTCTGTATATGCACATGCACACCGAGGTAAGAGATGAGCTCTCATCTCTTCCAAGTTGTACATTAGAAAAGACAAAGCAGCTGTAATACTCTTGACTTAGGGAAAACTAGGTAACAAATCTAAGAGAGTCATGTCTAGAGTTTAGGGATTGCGCGGAACATTTCCTCAATACCTAGTCAGTGTTTCACTAGCAGATGGGGCAAGGACAGCAAAGAACTTTGCTGATGGTCATCCATACTCAACAGGTACAAATATACTTTTCTATCTTGCATAATTTTTTTTATTTTTTAAACTAGTCCCTTAGCTTGGGATCCTTTATGAAAGCAAGCTGCTCCTTTGGTCAAAACCTTGAGTATGTAATAGTATATGACTTTACCAGTGTTGACTGTGATTTTGGAGTATTTGTGCATCTATTATGCTCATTCTTGGATTTACTTGTGTTGTCTCTATACTTCTCTGTCTACTAATAAATAGATATCTTGTAGAATTACATCTCTCAGCTGTTCCCATGTCTTTAGTTTTCCTGTCACAGAACTACAGCTTTGCTTCTCTGTGTTCTGTGCTGAATGGTCATTCCTTCTGCTGTTAATTTCATAGACTGCGTGGAGCAAGAGATACCCAGACTGATAGTCAAGTTAAGAGCTAATCAGGAAGCTGCGTGAGAAGCAGGAATTCCTGAAAGCTGCTAATCATACAAGAAATATGCTAACCAGGAATAGAGGGAGAAGCAAAAATGATTTTCTGTCTCCATGTTTCCCTAGATTTCACCACTTCTTCACACTGCTTAGCAATTCACAGCTGTTGAGACTCCTCATTATATCTGTCCATTCCCAAACTAACTGCGGCCCTTCGGCTGTGTATATGTAATAAATCCTACATCTGCCTTAAAAAGAAGGCCTGAGATGGAAGTACGGTATAAAATCAGTATTTTAAAGTGGCTTTTAAACCCCAGTTTGCAAATTATGTGCTAGTTATACATAGTTAACTAACATAAAATATGAACAGTTTAGCTGCGTGAAACTTGGTAGTTATGTACTTGTCCAAGAGCCAGAGTAACCAGATATGTATTTAAATAAACATCTGTCTGAACATAAACATCCTTCACTAATTCATTGTCTCAAAGCAGCCTGTGCAACAGCCACACCAAACAGATCTACCTTGCAGGGTGCCCTGAAGGTAAACAGATAATGAAAATTTTGACCAGCTACTGTTTTCCAAATCATAATAAAGCTACTTTGATTCCTCTTCTTCCTCCCTACGGCATTTAAGTAACTATCCAGTTAGTAATTATTCTATTTAATCTAATGAATCCCTTTCCACATGTAGATTTAGATTTCTTTGCACAGCATGTGATTTTTATGTGAATCATATATTTTGAGAGCACCATGTCCAGTTTAGACTTAAGTTTCGTCTTGGGTCAGTTCTGTACAGTATGAAGCACAGATAGGTAGTATTCATAACAAACTAGGAAGATGCCTGAAAAGTCCTCAGTCTTGGTTTGAAAAAAATAATCCTCTGTAGATTCATTTGTATTGCCCTTTTTCCTGAGGCAATAAAGAGAGAGGGTGTTTTCAGACAGAGTATTTTAGTTAACTGAAGCATTCGGTGGTGGGTGTGTGTATGCTAGAGAGGGTTGATGGCCACCTTGCTGACTTTGCCTTAGGAAGAGTAAGTGACTATTTTAGCACTGGCATCATTCTGAAGGATTGCAACATATTTTACTTTGTTAACCTTTCTTATTCCATTGGATTATTTGGTCAGAGTCAAGAGACTTAAGCTGATGATTTTCACTTCTGTGATTTGCCAGCCCTTATAACTGGTGGAGTGCCAGGTTCTCTCTGAGCTGTCACTGGGTGAGTGTGTTCCAGCTACATCCACCTGTTTATGCGCTGCCTGCCAGGAGAGTGATTGGTTGTCAATTTGGCATCTTGGCCAGCACTAAATCCACTTTTTTTTTCTGGAGGAAGAAAGTCATTGGCATTGGTAGCATCACAATTGTGTATTATGAATTTTCACAGACATCAGGGCAAAAATACTTAATATAGTGGCTTGTTGAATTATCTTTTTTCACATGTTTTAGTGAAAACATGGATATTTTGTGTGGTACTTTTAGCTGTGCAAGCAACATATATCACAGCTGAAGACACTCTGTTGCATTAACTAGCTAATGCTGTTTAAGGTAATCAATTTCTGTCTTCAGTTCATCTTAATCTATGCTAGTGCTTAGCTCACCACAAAAACATTTGATCACATGCAGAGATTTTTTGTTGTTTTTCTTTTTTACCCAGACAATAGTGTTAACAGAAAGAAATAGAATCAGTAGCCGATCAAGACAAGTTTGTCATTAATGAATTGATATGAAGTGAGTGATTTTTTTTTTTCCTTTTTGTGTAAACTTGAGAGAAAAAAAAAATGAAATAAAAAAACTTCATCTAATGCATATGTGCCTACCACTGTGTCTCCATTAGCATTGTGAGTTGATGTGAGCTGTCTTAGTACTAGTTTTGTTTGGATTTTCTACTTTGAAAGACTTACAGAATCATAGAATGGTTTGGGCTGGAAGAGACCTCAAAGCCCATCTAGTTCCAACACCCCCCACCATGGACAGGGACATCCTACACTAGACCAGATTGCCCAAAGCCCCATCCAGCCTGGTCTTAAACTCTCCCAGGGATGTGTCCTCCACAGCCTCTCTGGGCAACCTGTGCCAGGGCCTCACCACCCTCACAGCGAAGAATTTCTTCCTAACATCTAATCTAAATCTCCCCTCTTTTAGTTTAAACCCATTCCCCTTGTCCTATCACTCCCTGCCCTTGTAAACAGCCCCTCTCCAGCTTTCCTGGATCGCCTTTAGGTACTGGAAGGCCACAATTAGGTCTCCCTGGAGCCTTCTCTTCTCCAGGCTGAACAACCCCAGGTCCCTCAACCTGTCCTCATAGAAGAGGTGCTCCAGCCCTCTGACCGATTTTGTGGCCTCCTCTGGACTTGCTCCAGCAGGTCTTGGTGTCCCTCTCAAGTTATCTTTCAGATAGTTTTAGGTTACTGCTATACCCAGTTCCTAGGGAATTTTGCTTGTCAGAAATATGCTTAGCACTAGAGAGGAAACAACCACACTGTGTGCAGGCTGTAGAACTTGATAATGGGTAACACAATGAATTTCCCTGGCACAGTACACTTCCATGTGTTCTTCCATCACAGGTGAATCCAGATAACGTCCCTGCAGACAGTGCAGGTACCTTCTGTCTTTACATTTTTAGTGGTGGGATGGGGAAAAAAACAGAAGGGACCAAAGTAAGGGAATCATCTTAAAACAAACTGAATTTTCAGTACATACAGGTTCTTCAAATTGACAGTCATTCTTTAACAAACAGTTCGTTAGATCAGGGTTACATGGAACAGACAGTAAATTTCTTTTAATTACAATTCTGGAGAGGATTCCCTTCTTGCAGGCTCTCCCAAGCATCCTACTGTAGTACCTTTCTGAACAAGAATGAGAGATCAGGAAAGAGCACTGAGGCTAAACAATGGATATATCCACATTCTCAGACAACATATTTCCCCTGTGAACAGCAAAATGTCTATGTTATTTACCATAACACGTAACTCAAACTATAAACTTATGCAAGCCTTGTAAATTAAGAATCTGCTGGTACAAGGTAACGAAATGTTATAACATGAACTAAAACATTTCTATTTCAGTCTTTAAAATATTTTTCATGATTGCTGGTACTCTCTAGATCTCTAGAAATGTGAGGAATTTTGATCAAATTTAATCCTTCAAATAGTTTTTTTTTTTTATTTATTAGATAATATTTTCCAACATTATGCTTTTTTTTTCATAACTGACCAAAACAGAAGGCAAAGTTAAGGGCTGTAGTAGAATAAATGTTAGTCAACTGCTAATAAACATTGCTTTCAAGTTTAGAAAGGTGGGGAGGGGTTTTGAGGTTTGGGGGTTTTTTCAGTGATATTGTAAAACTTTGATATACACTTTGTAATACATGATGAAAGCTGTACTCTCAAATTTCATTGACCAAATTGAAGGAAATTTCAGAATTAACATTGTTTCATGTTAGCACTATATCCAATGACTATTTTCATTTAGCACCTAGTAAGCCAAATGCCACAAAGTAGTATGATTTCTGAAAGTGTACAGCAAGCAGAAAGTTTGTAGTTAGTAGTCCATGGAGCTGTAAACCTTTAGGTCCTCACTGAGTATGTCAACATTACTGACTACAGTGCAAAGGAGGAAGGACCGGAATTTGATTTGCCATGATCCATTATGGTTCCAGCACTCCAGTTACCAGTCCTGGGTGTATCTGTGTTGTGAGAGGTGTGCTATAGATAGTGTCTAAATGCTCAGCTTCAATATGGAGTGACACTGTTCTGAACATACCTCTGAAACCTCATCTCTCAAACAATGGAGGTGCAAGGTAAGCTTGCACAGAAGAGAAGTCCTCCTGCACATGAAATCACTAATGCAGATGCAGCCATTGAGACTCTTGTGTTAAACCTGGCCTCTATATTGCCTCTATATGAATACCCAGAGGAAAATGTGTTACTGTGGTGTGATGCCAGAAGGATCAGCCAGTCTCCTGAGGCATGTTTGGCTGTATGCTTTCAAGTGTAGGCAAGTATTAAATTTTCATTACAATAATACTGTCTTCAGCTAGAATGCTTTTTGAGCACATCAGAAAAAAAGGACAGACTTCCATGATTCAAGGCCAGAAGTGGTGGCTGGGAAAGAGAAAGAAGGGCTAGCAATCTTAAATTGTCTCAGAGTGACAGTATCCAACTTCTTATCTGAATAAAATAAACATAATGTTAAATTTGTAATATGTTATAATTATCACTACCAAGAAAACGACCTATTGAGCTAGATGAGGAGACATGTGCCAGAAAGAAGCAATGCCCAGACAACGTGACCTTACAGCAGAAGGGTGGGATACACAAGTATGTCCACATCAGTTCTACAGTGATACAAAGCATGATCAGAATGCAGCTAGAGAACTGTGGAAAACCAGTGCATGTTATAGATGTGCCCAAATTAATACTATTGTCCATTAATGGTGTGTTCTAGCCACACCGCCGAAGTTACAGAAGGCAAAGCCAGGGACTGGCAGAATAAAGAACTGCCGGCTATAGGAGAAGGTCAGATTCTAGACCCTCCCTCCATGGGAGCTGATGAGATGCATCCATGGGTCCTGAGGGAACTGACAGATGAAGTTCCTAAGCTACTGTGCATTGTATTTCAGAACTTGTGGCAGTCTGGTGAAGTTTCGCTGACTGGAAAAGAGTAAACGTAATCCCCATTCATAAAAAGGGAAAAAAGGAGGACCTGAAGATTATCAGAGGGCTGGAGCACCTCTCCTATGAAGAGACAGGCTGAGAGAGTTTGGGTTGTTCAGCCTGGAGGAGAGAAGGCTCTGGGGAGACCTTAGAGCAACCGTCCAGTACCTGAAGGGGCCTACAGGAAGGCTGGAGAGGGACTGTTTACAAGGGCATGTAGTGATAGGACAAAGGGTAATGGCTTTAAGCTGAAGGAGGATAAATTTAGATCAGAACTTAGGAAGAAATTCTTTACTGTAAGAGTGGTGAGGCACTGGAACAGATTTCCTGGAGAAGTAGTTGAATGCCCCCTCCCTGGCAATGTTCAAGGCCAGGTTGGATGGGGCTGTGGGCAAATTGGTCTAGTGGAGGATGTCCCTGTCCATGGCAGCGGGGTTGGAACTAGATGAGCTCTGAGGTCTCTTCCAACCCAAACAGTTCTAGGACTCTATGAGTCTATTGATTTAATGCACTATTACTTTACTATATTATGAAAAAATAAAATAAATATTATTTAATAAAATTTAATAAAATAATTAAAAATTGGGCAAATATAAGTATTGTTTCATCTGTGTGCATTAGCTATGAATTACATTGAGTAGGTCATTCTAAAGGACAGGAGTGATCTTAGTCCGAACTACCACCACTAAAGGTTATAAACATGCCTCATGTCTGGTGTAATTACCACTCTACTACTTCTGTTCTCTGCTGAAATCAGATTTGTCCTTCAGGTTTTGCACTGCCAATTATCTAAATAAAATATCAAGTTGAATAACGTAACAGTGGAAAACTGCAAATAAGATAATAGAAGAATCCAGGACAGTCAGTATGGGGTCATTGTATGTATCGTAAACAAAGCAGCATTGTCTTGCAGCATAAGCATTATTGTCTGCTTTATACCGCTTGTTCAAATATTTTGAATTCATGATGACAACACCTGATATTAGGAAGGTTAATGACTAACTGATTAGAGCAGAGAAGGCGTTTGCCAACAAGTGAACTATAGTCATTGTTACAGTAAAGCCTCTGAAAAACATTTTAAATCATCACAGACCTATTTCCTGTAAAAGGTATCTCAGACTGCATCTTAACAGGGAGTCCTGTCATGATGTTTCACCTTATGGGGCCCTTGAAAATGGATCTTGATGGATGGGCATGAAAGATGTTGAATTGGTCACTGTGTACAAGCTGGTGTACAAGCATGTGAAAAACAGCGATGTTGACTGAACACTGCTAGCGTGATTCAAGTCATGTTTGGCTACCATCTTTGAAAGCTGAATGATCTGCTGGTTTATTTACTTACACTTGGACACAAAAATGTAGAGGCAAAGCTTGAGGCATTAACCTCATGCAAACTGCATCCTGGCAGCTGTTACTTATGAGCGGGGCATGTGAAAATATGGATAAATGTAGAGGCTGGACTGAAAAATTGGCATTTGCAGATGTGAAATATAGTAATGGTTTCCTGGGGTAAGTTTACCTCTGCCTGAGGGACAGCTAAACCCTTGTTAATGCTTGCGGCATATATTTATTGCTTTTTCATCTGGATCCATTGACCTGCTACATTTTTTAATTTATTCTTCTGTATAAAGCTGTAGACTACCACCAACTGTAAATACTAGCTGTGAAAGGATAAAAAAGAAAAATCTCAAGAATTGTCAGCCTTTGAAATTCAAAGGCGTTAAACAAAATTTAAAGGAGTGCAGTCTCATTCTTTCAAATTAAATTTTCTAAAGGTCTCCTGTTTGTATCCTTTTCTGAACCAAGATGTTGGTGTCTCTCCTGTTTAATGATATTCAGAATTTATAGCAATTTTTTTCTGCCTCAGCCCTGGCATTTGTTGCGAGTTTACTCTTTCTCTCAAGGAGGTACCTTCTCACTGTTCTGCAGTGTCCTAACACTGCACCATGCTGTTCTGCAGTAAACGTGCCAGGACAGTGTCATGCATCTGGAGGTGTCCTACCTACAATCTTGCATATTTGCATTGTTTCTGTTCACAACAGTTGATTTAGTTCTGATACTTCCTGTAAAATAATAGCTAGTAACTAATCAGAAACTTCAGAGGATATTTCAAAGTCAACTTCCCTACCTGCATACCTGTCTTTATAACACAGGACAATAGAGACAGAGGAGCACTGCTGCCCAGTCACATTTTATTACAATGGCAGTTTGCAGGGTACCATGCTGATGGCATTGGAATTGGCAACTACCGTATCATTTTGCGAAGCAGCTAAGGGAGAATTTGCTCTTGGAGACTGCTTGTAAAGAAACGAAACACTCCTCTGGGCCAGTAGGTTTACTGTTGTCTTGTTTGTTTTTTTTTAATGGGGTCGCTGTTAAAGGCTTTGAAACCTTTATGTTAGTATTTCATTAGACATGTTATAAATCGCTTCATCTACATGATTTTGTTAGTTCAAAAAGGAAAAAAAAATCGAACTGAAGACAAATATCAGACTGTATATACAGGGTCACATTTAACTAGGTTATAACCTATTAGAGCTCAATTGTTCATAACGAATGAAAAAAGTATTAAGAACTGAACTGATGTTTGTTCCTCTAGTCCTGATCCTTCAGGATTATGATCCTTCATAAGCATGGAGACAGATGCTTGGAATTATGAGCAACACTGTTTTTTAAAGGATTGTAAATAATTTTCAAGTTGTGACTTCAATGTTAGATTTTAAAAACATTTTTTGGAGCAACAGTGGGTTTGGTTGATACTGCAGCAATGTGGGGATTTTTTTAAAAACTATTTTACCCATTTAGAGAAAATAGATTGGAAACTTATTTTCGAAACATTGTCAAAAATCTGCTTTTGAGAATTGTAGTTTGATGTTATTTAATTCATATAACTTTCATGTTACAGCTAGAGTTACTTCAGTATAATTAGGTGTAGAACCAATTATTAAAATAGCAGCCAATGATATAACCAGATGTTATAACCTCTGGTGTGCTCCGCTCCCTCGCATCACTTTGCTGTCTCCCTGGATCTGTGCTGCCCAGGCTGTGTCCCATCAGCTGCACCTCCTCTGCCAGCTTCTCTACCTTTTTTTATTGTCAACAGTTCCATATATTTTTCCTACCTAGTTTTAGTTGCTATTTATTTGGCAGAACACTTCAGTAGTAATTGTCTCCGACTGTGTCTTCATTAGTGGTTTAGTTCAGAACGATAGCAGGTTTTGAGTGCACGCCCTGATTGCTCTCACTTGTGCCATATTGTCCCCACTTAGTGCTTCACATCCATAAAACATTTAGAAATGTAGATTCCTTTCAAGGGAAACAGATTTAGAAACTTCTTTTCATGGGTGCACAAAATGCACTCTAGCCCATAAAAGAAATGTCCAAACAAATAATTGGTCCCTTGTATACTTCTCACTAGTTTATTTATGGTTGGTAGCGGGGTACAAGGCTGAATGTATTCCAGAATAAGACATGTGAAGCACATACAGTGCACGTGTAGGAAACTCAGCTACTTTCTGGTACGATACATTGATTGCACCAAATTACTTGCTAATATAGATTAAAGCCTTAGTTGCTCACAACCGTGGACATTTAAACATCCATCATGCCAAATCACATTGATGACTATGTAACATTTCCCTTGCAGGCTTGGGTTAAGGATGTTAGCACTTAATCACAGCAGCATAGAAGGTAGAGTCTGGCTGTTCTGTAGTGGGTTTTCACTGTTCTGTTGTAGAACAAATCATGGCTTCCTCAGACAAATTATATTTTCTTCTGCTCTTCTAGATTCGATAGTTACAATAATTATAAACTGCCAGCAGAAATTAAGAGATTAGTTTTATTATTTATATTTTATAGGATAGTAACTTTCCCTCATCCTCAGTCAAAGACTGTTGTGCAAATATATGAGATGATGATAGTTTCTCTCCCCCAGAGATTAAAGATGCTGTCCCCATTTTCTGATTCCTCAGTCCATCTTTGTATCCTTGTGCATCTGGTCAGAGTAAGTGGGTCTGATTCTTATTATCCTGAAACTGGAGACTTGCTGGACAGCAGTGAAGCTTTGCCAGCTTTTACAGACCATTAGCATCCATTCCAGAAAATAGCTCAGTCTGAGAAATTTCGTGGGCGTGAATCCAAGTACTATTTCCACACAGAAGTACAAATTCTGAATATGCATGAGATAGAGGGAGAGAGAAAGATTGTACCCATTTCAGAAATCTGGCTAAGACATGATTCCCACCAGGACACACGATCATTGAAAGAAAATGGAAAAGCATGGAAGCACCAGCTGTTTGTGAATGAATCAGATTTGGCCTGGTTAACGTCAGAGATGAATCAAATATGGTTTTGTTAGGATGATAAAGACTGATGAATTGAAGAAGGTTTAGAAACCCTTTAGGGATTCCTCTGAAGACAGTGTCTGGCTAGTAAAAATACCTATGCTGTTAAATAAATCTGAAATCATTATTGGGTTATTTACTTGTTCACCTTCAAGTTAAAGACTCCTTATCAGTTTCCTGCTGGCATCATCCTACAATATCCTAATGAAATCAAATACCCTTAAGCTTCCCTACTTCAGAAAGGAAGGAAGGTGCAAGTCTGTTTGTGAACCTGAGTCCATGTATAATGCCTGTATACAGTGTAGCCTGAGTTTACTTAAGTAGCTTGTCTGCTGATCTGTTCAACTTGGCTTTTAAGACACATTTGCATAAGGTGTTATGCAAACTTGAAAAACATTCTGTATGGGAGAAGGGGGCTTCACTGACACAAGAACTGCTGCGTGAATGTGTGCAGACCAATTTGGTTGAATTTTCCAAGTAAAAGTGTATGAATTGTTTTAAAATAGAGGAGAAGAATGTCTGGGTATAAGTTGATAATGACAGTGCTACTGTGAAATGTTGTTTGTAGCATTGTATGTACAGCAGTGCATGATAGCCGATAGAAAACTGAGTGGAATATTCTGTGTTTGTACTGTTACGTGCAGAATGTTAAACTAAAAGACAAGGTCCTTTAATGAGGGACTTCTAAAGTTTACAAATAGATGGAGAAAAAAAGTTGTTTTATAAAACTGAAATTTTTTATCAACTATAAAAGAATGGTTTAGGGTATTCTTGGCCCAGATATGTTCTTAATTTACATGGATGCATGTCAACAAGTACAGACAGGTATCTATACATATATTTAAGAAAATGGTGGGATATGATACGCTTTGCCGTACCACTGACACTTGGCATTTTCCATGGCCGCTGTTTTCAGCAGGAGTACTTCTAGTGGTCCAAACATTTGGAAGAATTCTGGCAGTGGGGAAATGCTGTTGCTCTCAGTTACTTTAATGTGTCAAACATTCAAAAGAGAATAACCCAAAAACTCAAAAGCAGAAACTTCCAGATAACAAAAAACAACCTAATGTGAAACTTTCAGAGAGACTTTCTAAGGGCATCCACTCCACACTATACCTCTAGCTCAAAGTAAAATTGCACTTGGTTTGACTTTCTGCAAATCAAAGATGCTTTCTATTTAATTTCATTCAAATGTTTAGCTATGCTTCATTGTTACCACATTAGATAGCAAACACAAATCCAATAAAATGTAAACCTTGCTTTCATTTAGTTGAAAGTAACTTGCTTTTTCAAAGTCTTTGAGGTTGTCTCTTTTAGAAAACACTCTATTCTCAAAGGTAAGCAACCTTGGTCAACTTGAAACTCTGCTTAATCCCGTGGGAGTGATTGATTTTTTTTTTGCTTAGTCCACTGTCATGCAAATCATGAATTTACTTCATTCTGGGTTTATTTATTTAGGTAGAGTAGGAAAAAAAACAGATTGCCACTAACAATTCTCTGGTTTCAAGGAAAAAAACCCCACGCTGTAGCACCTAATAACATTGCAGTGTTATTCTTTTTATGTTAATTGATGCTTTTAGGTAACAGTGATGGATAGATTGTGTTCTTCGAGTATATACTCACTCTGAAAACTGCCAAAGTCATTTGAGAAGTAAGACAGCTTAGATGGTGTAGCTCACAATGTCTAACAGCAGTATCTTTAGGTACATCTAGAATAACGTCTCTTTCCAAGTATTAAGGGCAAGGTTAGAGAGTGACAGTAAGTCTAATGCAGACCTGGAAGAGTTGATTGCTTTTTATTTTCAGAATTCATTTCAGTCACAAAATACTGTGAGGGAGGGTATCGCATAATGAGGGAGCTGTTAGAATAATGGGGCTTTTGCATCTTTCTACAGTGATCTAAGTAGCAGTCCTCTAGTCCCAAGTCACTCCAAAAATCAGTTGGCTTTGTTGCAATAAACCAGTCAAGGACTGCTTCTGAACTGGGTCAGCTGGTAATAATTGTGCAGGTCTAAAATCTTACTTCTGCTCTGTAGCACTGAACACCAAAGCGTATCAGCTGTGGGTACGGATATGCTGAGGACAGCCATTGCGGCCAAGTATTTACAGGCCATCTTGGGTTTTGCTCATAACCTACTGTTCGTATCTTAGCATTTAGAGATTTGGACAGTCTGCGATTTTTAGGATCTTGCCTGTTTAGTCTGCAAAGCTGTGCTTAGCGTTTAGCTTTATTTTATCTTTGCATGGTCACAGTGTAGAGTATATGGTGAAGTCCCCTCTTCGGTCCTATGGAATTGTCCATTTAAAGTCTGATCAGAATGGTAGAACTGATATTCTCACAGATAATTAGTGACAGAACAAGGGGGAGCAGCTGCAAGTTGTGCCAGGGGAGGTTTAGGTTGAAGATTAGGAGAAATTTCTTCTCAGAAAGGGTGGTCGGGCATTGGAACGGGTTGCCCAGGGAGGTGGTGGAGTCACCGTCCCTGCAGGTGTTTAAAGAAAGGTTGGATGTGGTACTTAGGGACATGGTTTAGTGGGTAATGGGGCGTCCAGGGGGCAGGGATGGTTGGACTAGATGATCCTTGAGGCCTCTTCCAACCTTAGTGATTCTATGACTCGGACAGTCTGATGTATTTTAAAGTCTGTTTTACTGGAAAGCATGAGAGTTTAGTTTCCACGATCCTTCAAATATTTACATGTTTAAAATTCCTTGTACAAAGAAAGTTCAATAGTTCTGTTTGCATTTAATAGGGAAAATGAAGCAAGAACATAAAATGCTGTGCTATATTGGCCTAGGGGAGCTTTGTGCACTCCTAGGGAACTTACGAAAGGTGATTGAGAAAGGCAAGCTATTTACATCTGTACGCTCTCTCTTTCTCTCTTAGTGAACCTGTACCTACACTGGAAACTTCTGGTTTCCATAAAATGGAAAGATTGATTCATTCAGACCAAAAATTGCATATCTGTTACCGATTGCACAATTGATGATGACTAAAATCTTTGTGGTTTTTCCTGTACATGTGTTTGGAGGAACAGGGAATGGGAGAAAGCTGAAACACACACAAATATATATGTAGCAAAATTAAATGGAAAAAATGTTTTAGTCAAGTGGACTTCATCTGATTTTTTTAAAATTATTTGTGAAGATGGCCAAACTTTGCTTTACCTGGGCAGAGGGAAGGTTTTGCCTTCAAGCTGTTCAGCTGTGCCCACAGAAAGGGTACTTTTTCTGGGGTTCAGAAATAATAGAAAAATTAGGACCTAAAATATTTTACTATCAGGTTAAATATGCCTTTTGACTGTAGCATTAAAAACAAGCTTTTTGGTCTACCAGTCATTCATAATAATCTTTTATTAGATTCACCAGAAGTGTTCTATCATTTTCTCGTGAAAAATGGGCATCCGCTCCAGTATAAATAAAAATCTTTTTCAGTACTGCTTTCCAAATGCATTATTTCAAGTACTGTTTTTGATGTAATACAAAACATTTTAGAAAATGCGAATCATGTCGTTTAAAATGGTAAGCACAGGAAAACAAAAGGCTGATATCAACTGGTGGGTTTTTATTGCCAATTTTTATTATGGTTTTGAGTTATTAATGGAAAGTATGGTTACTGATAAGTGTTGTACAATAAATGCTTAATAGTTGATTCATTTTAATGAAAGAATACATAGCTCTGTGTAGCAATACGGAAAGTACACATAGCAGTTGTTGAATTCAAACTTTTTTTTTCTCGTGAAAGTCCTGGAGGAGTATCATTTTTAGGTTGACTGAAATGTTTTGTTAACTGGTATGAACTGGCTTGAGCCCTCTCAAACAATAATAAATGACATTGCTAGAAGGCAGCCATGGTAAATTGTTTACTGCGCTGCTGTGCAGATTAATGTTCTTTTTTCCCCCATGATCTCAATACTAATGACAGTAAGGGAATAAATGAAACAATTTCTCCAGAGTATGTCTAATTATGTTGGATTTTGTGTCCAGAAAAATTAAGATATAATAGTACATCAGCAGAACTGAACCTTACACTACAAAGACAGTTTTGTTAGTATTGATCTCAGACTTGTTTGCACTGGACGGGGGTGATGGGAGAAATTGAATGAGTAACTCCAGATGAGCACTGCTTAACACTTTGTATTTATTAGAGTGGTAAACCACTGGAGTTGTAATTACTGGTCTGCATTACAAATTACATCATCTTTACTCCCTGGAACTTGCACATTTCAGTGAGAGGGCTGGGAAATTATTTTTTTAATATGCTTGTTAGCATAGCTGTCTGAATCCTTAGCTTACATTACGGATGATATCAATGAGACTGGACTCTCACACAGTAGTAGTATCTAGTGGTGTATTTACAAGAAGTAAATTCCATTCTCTTGATGACTCAGTGAATATCTTTGGGAACGCATCTGTACTTCACTTGCTTCGTCCTTCCTTGCCTCCCGTAATTCTGAGAAAGTTCCAAATTTATTCTTAACCAGCCTTGTACGTCCAGGTAACTAAAGTCAGTGGGATTCAGTGTCCTTCATGCACTGATAACTTCTATTCTAAAAGCATTTA
Source organism: Psophia crepitans (assembly GCA_013399095.1). Taxonomy (NCBI): domain Eukaryota; kingdom Metazoa; phylum Chordata; class Aves; order Gruiformes; family Psophiidae; genus Psophia; species Psophia crepitans. Next base: position 103,859 of record VWZZ01003902.1, read on the forward strand.
TGTAAAAGCGATAGAGATAAATTTGAGAACCCAGAACCTAGCATGCTGCATCGAAAACAGGATGATAACTGACAGTTTTAGAAACTGTCTAACTTTATACCTCTGAAAATTGTGACATAATACCTTTCCCCTCTATGGTAACCCAGTATTAAAGTGCTTAAACTTGCCAGCCCCACCTTCCACTCAGTTCTTGCCTCCAGCAAGCTTCCTGCAAATAGACTCCTCTGGCACACGTATTTCTGAACCATACTATTTTTTTCAAGCAAATGATTAATCAGCTATTTTTAAAAGCAGCAATAACTAGTTTCTTCATGCATTTCTGTATTTTTGTATTTTCTTATTCCTTACGCTACTGCTGTAGACTAAATTTTTCACAGAGGATTTGTTTGTAGTAAAAATAATTCAATTTCTTCTAACGCAAATCATCTTTTAGTGTGTGTTTCACTTCAGTCTAGGAATGAGATCATACGGTTATATTCTGTGGCTCTGAAGAACAGAAGATGCTTACTAAAAGCACTCTTGTGATCAGGTAGCAGAAACTGTGACTCTAGCACAATATTTGGTTATATTTCTTCAACTGTTATTTAAGGACGAGAATAGTATACTCATTGCAGATATGCACATCTCACCACCATTCATGGTTTTGATTGTTTTTATTTGAGTTGATGTGGGCTGGGACGTCACAGAAGCCCTGCTTTCTCTTATCACTTTCTAATGCCGGATGCTTGTTAGTTTGCTGCAGTGTAAGAGTACTTGACTTCCTCCTGGTGCTTGGCTTGAAAGCCCCTTGGGACTATATTTTGTTATGTGTGTAGGCATGACAATAAAGTGGTAAGTTTTTTCTTATAAATGAACAGAGCTCAAATAAGGAGAAAAGTGGACTAGTGTGTTTCTGTGTACTATTGCCTTAATTAGGGCTTCAACCACAAGTTGGAGTCAGCAGAGGTCACTCCATTAGTTTCACTTTCCCAAGTTGTTTTCATACAATTAGATGGGTGAAGAATTACTTCTTAAGATACAATGAAATCCAAGATGCTCGAAAACTAAGGGGTAGGTTCTGATAACAGTCAGTTAGGCAAGCTAATCCATACAAATTCAGTGTTAAACCTTGCTTCCTTCAAAATTCATGACATTTCAAAATATCTGTAGAAACTCTTAAAAAGTCTGTGTAATGTTGACTATTTCTTATTCAGGCCAACATGACTGTATTTTTATAAGTTAAGAGGCAACCCAAAAATTCTTGCCTAAATTTTCGTTTTTCTGAGGCATAGAGAAGTTAGTTTGAACAAGCAGAGCCAATTGGATGCTCTGCTCAGTCATTTGTTTGGAAGGTCTGAAGCAAGCCCTGGAGCTTGGATCCACCTACGTACTCTGAGGGTCCTTCTCCTGGTACTCCTCAGTGTCTGTGTCTCTGTTCCTTGCTGCACAGAAACCGAATCAAGGTTTCACTTTCATATAACTATGAACTAGGGAAGGGAGAAGTGTAGGACAGGAAGTAGGAGTTGAAGACCTTGTACCCTGCTAAAAGTTTTTAACAGAGGTTGCTTCACAGCAACCATAGTAATCCTCTCTGAAGCACCAGCTGTGGCTCCCATCTCTAGCATCTCTTGCTAAAATGACCTCTTTTAGTCCCTCATGCATGGAGGTAAGTAAAAAATACACGGCATGTAGTTATAAATATTTCAAATTTTAGAAATTATGTGTAATTTCAGAAACAGTAATATAGGTAGTAATATCTATTAACAGTGTTGATATAATATATTCTTTTTTTATCTATTTTTTCAGAAACTGTCACTGCACCTTGCGGACAGGTGTTGTATTGTGGTTAGAGAGAGGATGTTATGTTTGGAAGGTTTATCCCTACTCCTTGCTTGTTGGGTAGAAAATTGTAGAATTGAGATCTTTAGACAGAAAGACATCAAAATGTTCTGTGTACTCTGTATATACTGAACATTCTCATAAAATCTCAAATTTACTGTCAAAAAAGAGTTAGACACTTTCATTGTGTGCAGTCATTTAGGTTTTGTGCTGAAGGAATAAATTATTACTACAGTTTGTTACAGTTCTCAAATTTCATCTGCTCTGGTTTTAATTCTTGTTAAACAGTTATAGTTCAGTCTTCCATATATTGTTTAAGCAATTGTGATTACTTCTCTTTTTTTTTTTTTTAAGATAAATCATAGGTAGAAACAGGTAAAAGGTAGAGTGGGACTATAAAATGTGGGACTCCAGACTTCTTGATCTTCTTGAAAATGCCTGCACAGGCTATCTTAACATTAATGTAGGACTCCAGTGAATTCCGGAAATTTTTACCGTGGACATGTCATTCATACACAGTTGTTTGACATCATCAGCAACATAACATAGTTAAGCTCACTTCACTCTAACTGCCTTTCTTTTCTTTTTTTTTTTTTTTAAAAAAAACAATATTGTGTAGTCCATTCTTCTTATTGTTACACATTTAGTACAGGCACTTTGACATATGATGAAGATACCTATTCCAATTATGCAAAAAAATATTTTTTTTTAAATACTGATTTGCAAAAAGTGAAATATTTAAGAATATTTCAAATTCCTAAAGAAATTTCTTAGGGGAAAAAAGTAATTTTAAGACATTAGGTCTTAATTTCTATAGAAAAGAATTCTGTCCTTTCTATCTAAATTTTAGTTTATAGTGTATACATCATATAAAAGAATGGAATAATAAGTTGAAGTAGAAATAAAATTGGAAAAAACCTTCAACATTGTTTAAGGCATTGGAAGATTCTTTAATATTTCCAAGTCTATTGTGATGAAATTGAAATGATCTCACAATATGTCTTTATTTTGATGGAACCAGATTTTTCAGTGAAAATTTGTTGATGTTTTCTGACAGGCTTTATCCAGGAGAACATTTAAAATACAAAACCATTGTTTTCATTGTTATTCATACAGAGTTTCTAATAGTTCAGTAATAAATTGCAAAATTACTCCTATGTAATCTCTGCAGGAATCTGGCAAGCAATTTTCCTCCAGGTACAGCACTTCATAGGCAGGTTGTCAACGCTGAAAAATAACAAGTTGACAACAGTTTGAAAAAGGATACCAAGCTAATGGAGCAGTGGCAAAAAACTTGTGTTGTTAAAAGCATGATTTATGAGAGAAGGAAAGAATGGGTAGAAGAGTGTAACATGAAAAATGAATGGGCATTTCATTATAAAGGACTTCCCTCTTGTTTTCAAACACTGCTGCTTGCAAAATCATGTGTGAATACTGAAAGTAGTTTGTTGGCAGCAGACAGCAATGTCAGATGCTTATACCTTTTCTTAGCAAGATATTTGTATCAATGTGTCTTTGGTAAATTTTCAAATTGCAGACCTATGCTAAATAAAATGTCATTTTCTGAATAAATTAGGATTTTATGTTATCATCTGAATTACTAATGTTGTCCTGTGTAATATAATGTTTATGCTTCTCCTGAGGCAGCCTCTTCAATTTTCTTTACACCTGTGGCTTAATATAGGACAGAAGGTCTTCCAAAGACCAGTTCTCCCACTGGAACACTGCTGATTTTCAAGAAAAGGCTTGAAAATTATTTCACTGTTTCTAGGTAAACCTCCAGGTCTTGTAGTTTTTAATTTGAACAGGCTTTTTGATGTGCGGGTATCAGCTACCACTGGGAGCAGCTTTTGTATTATAGCTCATTCTCTTCACCTTGTAACCTTGCAGAAGACAACTAAAATTCGTTTAGTTCTATTTGTTTAGTTTGTGTAACTGTTTCAGATTTCACAACTGGTTTGGTGTAGTTATCTATTCGCTCTGTTGCTAGAGTGAGGTAAGTTCAATATCCTGCAGTGATCAATGGAATACAAAAACATTATAATGAATTATTTGGTAAAATAGTTGCAAGAGAGCTTTGTAAAGGTTGAAGATGTGTTACTCATCTCATGTGTTTTGTCTGTACCAAGTTAGTATATTTATATTTTCTTTTTTTTTTTTTAAATTATCCATCTCCACCTTTTTTCCCCACATAATAGTAAATGAAGGGATAATGAATATATGGTGTAATGTCATAAATCGAGTCAATCTATATTTGAAACACCACTAAGGATATGCAGAGAGAGTGATCTTTCGCTGTAGTAATCTTTGAATGTGAGCACCCTTGTATCCACCATAAATTCCAGCACTTCTCTGCACTCATTTAAGGATAAAGAAGACATGAGCAATCTGTTCTGCATCGAAGCCCTGGAGCGTGTCCAGAGAAGGGCAATGAAACTGGTGAAGGGCCTGGAGCACAGGTCTTATGAGGAGCGGCTGAAGGAACTGGGCTTGTTTAGTCTGGAGAAGAGGAGGCTCAGGGCAGACCTTATTGCCCTCTACAACTACCTGAAAGGAAGTTGTGGCGAGCTGGGGGTCGGCCGCCTCTTGCAGATAACTAGTGACAGGACAAGGGGAAATGGCTGCAAGTTGTGCCAGGGGAGATTCAGGTTGGAGATGAGGAGAAATTTCTTCTTGGAGAGGGTCGTTGGGCATTGGAACGGGTTGCCCAGGGAGGTGGTGGAGTCACCATCCCTGAGGTGTTTAAGGAAAGGTTATATGTGGTACTTAGGGACGTGGTTTAGTGGGTAATAGGTGGTGGGGGGATGGTTGGACTAGATGATCCTTGAGGTCACTTCCAACCTTAATGATTCTATTCTATTCTGTTCTATTCTATTCTAATGACAGACTGCTGTGGGAAGTGTACAAGGGGCAGCAGATTCTTTTGCTGAGCATTTTCTAACTTGCTGGCTCCACTCTGATGGTGTACACAAGGTGTTTTATACCTCTTTAGCAAGAGCTGTCAGCAATGCACCTGTCTTCAGGGTCATACTAATAGTTTCTGTTGACCATCATTTCTTCACCTTTCCCTCTAAATGGCAAACATATTTACCTTCATATAGCAGCTGGCTATATTCTAATGCTTTGGCTTCCAAAATAGATTCTTGCGATGTTGAAAATGTCAGTCTTATCTCCTGCATGGACATCCTAAGTAAGGCTGATGGAAGCAGCTTAAGTCAGCCTACAAGCATGTTGTAAGGTATGTGTGTGAACATTACCTAAATGTTCATGCAGATTCTGAGCACAGATTTGAGAAAGCATCATCACACTTTTCATACAGGGCTCTCAAGTTAGAAACCCTTCCCTTTCCCAGATGGAAGCTTCGTTAAATCTTTAATTCTTCATTTCAGATTAACATCATTAATAATTTGAAAGGATATTTTTTAAGATAGATGCCTAACTGCTACTCAGAATGGATATTCCCTGAGATCCTAACTCTGTTTATGTCTAAAAATATATGAAATACACCAGTCAACTGGTGTGCAAAAGAATTAGTTTAAGAAAATGGCTAATAATTATTCGTTAGACTTCAAGGCTCAGAATTAAACTTCACTTGTACTTAAACCTTCTGCAGTTCTATTTTAAACCAGAAAAAAGTTGAACAGGGACATAGAAGAATGAAAAACATTGACCTCAAACTTCCTTTGAATGTGTGCTTAAAAACTGCAGCTTTTCATGGAGACATCATTTGTCAGTCATTAAGTTACGAAATACACTAGATATTAACACAGAGTAATCATGCTGGAGATCCAAGTCTCACATTTCATGGAATTAATTTAAAAGTAGAAATTTCTCTGAGAAGTAGTGCAAATAACATCCTGAGTAATTCTTTATTACTTAAAAAATAGAAATAAAAATAAAATAAAATAAAATTAAAAATTGGTTAAATTTTCCAAGGAGTATTCTACTTGCCCAAAAGGTAGAGTTATTCAAGTATCCATGACTATATAGTGTGGGGTTTATATACAGTATTATATTGTTTTTTGTGAAAAATGAAAGGCAAAACTCTCTGGAAAAGTGAAAGACTTAATTTGAACATTCTCTAGGTTAAAACTGCCAGGTTTTCATTGCTGGTCTATTTTTTTCCTGTTTGTTTTGGGTTGGTTTTTTTTTTTGGTTGTTGTTTTTTGTTGTTTTTTTTTTATAATTTGTGATATTTAACCTTCTAAAAGAGGAAAACTTTTCATCTGGAATTAAACTAGCCACTTGTTTTCCAGGGAAAACACTTTCATGTTAATTTTGCTGAACAGAAGTGCCGGGAAAATAATTTCACCTTTATCCAGGACTTGATAAAAAAACAAACCAAAACCTCCCTACTTTTTTATGGAATCCTGAAAAGGTCCTGTTTGCACAGCTTTTGGGGTGATCAGAAGTCTCAGCATTTCAGAGGAACTCGGTGTAGTACAGTGGAGCTGGGCACGCAATCACTCTGAGAACAGGCTGGATTTTAAAGCTCACAGAGTTAATGCCTACAGACCAGCGTAAATCCTGTTTATCCTCTCAGGTGACGAGCTAGATCAGACCGATTGTATATAGAGATCTTTCCTGAGTCCTGCGTTTAACTGGTTGGCAAAAATTGCCTTTTTTTTTTAAAAGACTCATGGTAATTGCAGGAGTTCTAAAACAAAGCAAAATGAAGTGTTTAGAAAAACACTTTCAGAATGAAATGATGACTGAAATTAAGTTCAGTCACACATCTTCTAAGTAACTTGGTTGTGTGTTTGAATTGTCATTTACTCAAATATATGCAAGTTAACATTTTGTACTGCAAAATTTATATTCTATTGGTAAAGTTGTGTCAGTAGTTATCAGCTATTTTGGTTTTGTTTAATGTACAAATATCAACATGCTCACACACTCTTGAAGAAATACTGTTGTTTGCAGTGGGCTTTTAAAAGTACGAGGATTTATAAGTTCATGTATTCCAAGAAATTCACATACTGCTTTAAGGTGTAGTTTTATTTCATGTGTCAGTATTGCATACCGTATAAACCATACCATTACAGTTCCTGCATAGCTCCCCTTCATTGAGAAAACTACTGAGTGAATCAAATTGCAGTTCAAACGTGCCTGTGGTTTATATCGTTAGGAAAAGGGGCTATACTGAATAAAATGCAGTGCAGCATTTAGATCGCATTGGTTCCTAGTTCTGTTATTTGGGCACTCTTCTTCACCTGGGTTTCCACTTTCTAAGATAGAAATGCTGATCCTGATACTTGTAAAGTGCTTTGAGATTTAGAGGTGGAAACTGCTACCCAGGAGGTAGGTAATGTTCAAGTTTGACAGATTTAATAAATATTTTTGGTCTCCACTGCATGACTGGACACTGAGAGTGGCATTAACGAAATGAAGTCGGAGTACAAATAACATTTGCAACAATGTTCTGCTTAGTGTAATATTGCACTACGGAGTTTAGCTGATTTCTAAATTTACAATGGGTTTATTTATAAAAGATTGTGACAAAATAAAATGTTTATCTGATTCCACCTTTTTTTAGACACAAGCCAACTCAAATCTCAGGCAGAAAATGAGTTAAAATGCTATGTGCTGGAGTTTCAATTCACATAATTTTAAGATCAGAATAAATTAACTCCAAAGACCAGTTTAAATTAGAAAAGTGGCAACTCTGTGAGCAATCATTTCCCCACTTTTTTCAGAGTGAGCTCTGAAAATTCAGATACGCAGATGAATTGTTAAGTCTGTTAAAGAAACAATTACTTTTGAGAAAATATCACTACTTACGGTTGTCATAAGTCCCAGGATAGCTATTTTGCCCATCCGAGTGTTGATTAGGTATGAAAGCCATAGAAAACCAGTCCATATCATCGTAGAGTTTGCCCATTCTTTTTGCTCTCACCCGTAGACTTTCTCTTTTATTTTTTCTTCCCATTTAGTTTCTGCAAGCATTAAAAAAAAAAGTGAGGTTTCACTGCAGAAATGAAGGCTATTAAAGAGCTTTTACTGAGTTTAAGTCTCTTGGAGAATTTTGAATGAGCATCCTTCTCTAGACCTATACTTTTGCAAATTAGACCTTGAAAACTTGCCAGGGATTTTGAGTCATCTCACTGGATTGTTCCATCGGGCTGGAAATATCACTGTTGTTAGTTTCCTTCTGTTGGATCACAAGTCTTTCTCTTGACCATTAAATTTTGTTATTTGCTTTTTAGCAGAACTAGATCCTTTTCTGCCTGTCACTAAATACTTGGTCTCAGAAAAAGTGGCATTCCCTTAAATATTATAAAAATCTATTCTTTTACAATCCCAAACTAATTTGCATCCTGTTTTTTTCCTAAGACTTGCTAGAAGTCTCTTAAGAAGACTCTTAATCAGTCAATCAGTAATGTCCAATTCTGTACATTTTGGTTTTTTCCCAGTTCTTTTATTTCTAGAAGTACAGCCCTGAGGACTTTTGATTATAAGATCTTCTGACTGCAACTTATGAGCTTAATAGCCATCACCCTGTATTTATGATCCTATATCACACTTCAGGGAAAGCTTCTGTAGCTTGCTTGCTGGCTTTGTTTGCAGTAGTCAAAGCCCTGGAGACGTCAGCATTTAACTGTGCTTTGAAATTGCTGAAGTGTGTTGTTCCACCAGATTGGGTGGCCTACACAGCAACTCTAATAACAAATGGCTCTGGGTTTGTTTTTTTTTTTGTGGGGAAGTAACCACACATGCATTGTTTTAAGGTTGCCTTCCAACTATTAGACAGTAATTTCTGAAGAAAAGAGCCTTGCTGTTCTCTCACTTCTGAAATGAAACATGAGTGTAACCTGGAATGAACCCGTGTCTTATGTTTTTATTCATTGTTTGTTGACCCTGTGGTCAACCCTCTGTCACTATGATTAATCATTCAGACTCCAGTTGTCCAAAAAGACAATTCAAGCCTTTTCTGCAGGAGAAAATGGAGGGTGGAAGGAAATGAAACAGAGTATTAATGTAACAAAATGGGTTAATCTTTGACATGATAATTTATACCTGGGCTAGCAAACCAACAGGAGTGCTCTTGTATGTGAATGATTAATAGCCGCTGTGGTTGCATCTGTGACAAGTGATTAATAAAGTTTGTGATTAAAAAAAAATACTTTCTTTTCTTTTCCTTAAGTGTGCAAATCTTGAAACTCCACTTCTATCTGTCTGGTGATTCAATTACAATGCAGGCCTATTTGTAATTCAGATGTCACTCAGCATTACACATGCAAACATCTTCAAAATGGAGTTCACTTGATCTGTTAAGTACTAAAGAACTGGGAAATCTAGCATGTTCCTGAAAGATTTTCTGACCTATGGGGAAACAAAATGTCTGAGATGCAGCCATTTCTTCAGAAGCATATAACCTATCAACACGGAATTTATTACATATAAAAATAGTATTCTGAGACTGTATGAATTAGTTACCAGATGCAAATTGAGGCTGTAAAGTCCATCTGTACTTCATAGTTAGAGCAATAACTTGCATTAAACCTCAAACCAATTTAGGCAGACTTGTGGTTTCTTTTTTCCCAGAAGTTAGCCCATGCTATGAAAAGGTATGTAATCTGCATGGAAATCATTCACAGAGCTGTAACGTAATGGCTTCAACCAAGTACTGCTTTTTAGATCCATACATTCCCTCTCCAAAAGTGAACAGTATTAGATGAAAATTTGCAGAAATTTGTTTATGACGCCCCCTGCAAAATAAAGTCTTTCAGAGCTCATTTGTACCTGCATCACACTCCAAGCCCTAGACTGTTCAAATTCAAATGTCATGGAATAATTAAATGGGTGTGTTGAGATGCAATTATAGAGGAAGGTAAGAACGGCAGCAGTGATTCAGACTAAAGGTTCAGTTAACTCTGCCTCCACTCTCCCAACAGTGGGTGGATGGTAGCAGATGCCTAGGGAAAGAAGAGTGAGGAGGAAATAGTGCTGTCTTGGTTGTTGTACTTCACAATTTGCTATGAATCTGTACCTTCCTGATCTGGAATTTGAATTCAGACCTTCATGTTTAATAGGCATCAATATGTCACAAATTCATGTAAGCACTTTTTTAACCCATTTGTATTTTGGCCTCTATGGCATTCTGTGGCAATTACTTTCTCAGTTTCAAATATGAATTGCATTTTTTACCATTTTAAACTTGCTGTATGAGCATTTCTTTGCCTTTCCTTCTAGTTCCTCTTTCATGAGGAATAGTGAATAACCTTTCTTTATGTTCTGTTTACTGTGCATAATTTTGTAGACCTGTTTCTTATTTCCTTTAGGTCATCTCTTTCAAGATGAAAACTTTCAGTCACTTCATCATTTCTCCCGTGAGAAGTGGGAATATGTGGCACATATTCTAATTCTCATTTTGAAGATGGGGAATCAGTATCTGAGATAGATCCATCATGGATTTACACAGCAGTGTAATGACATATCTGGGGTTTGTTCCAGATTTGTTTCTTAGTAATTCCAAACATTCTTTTCAGCTGCCCCCAAGCCCAGAACTAGCATTTTCAAAGCAGCATCTACAATGACTACAAATCACTTTCTTTAGCAGTAATAGGTAGTTAGTATACATAATCTGAGAGGATTGTCTTGTTGCTTTTGTGGGGTTTGGGGGGTGTGAAGGGGGAGTAGGGTTAAATGCATTGTACTGTATTTAAGAATTTTCAACATTAATTTGCGTCTTCTGGTATTATTCTCAAATGTCAGTAAAATGGTATTTAATAATTTTGCATCTTCCAATTTATGGGCAGAATACTTATTTTTCTTCTCTAAGGGTATGCACACCTTATCAGGAAAAAGGAAATTTGATCTAAGCTCTTTGCACCGCCCTCTTCAGTTTGTGTAATCTGCAATTTAGGGCTGTAGATTTATAGGCTTTACACTTTTCTAGAAGTCTAATAAGCCTGGACTGATGGATTAGCACAGAAACCATATTAAAAGTCCTTTTCTGGAAATACCAACTCAGCTGATCATAATTCGTTCCAATAACCTGAAGTGAGATTTGTCTTTCATGCACTTAAAGATTCAAGTACATAGCGAAAACGATACTTACTCTAAAGTGACAAAGTAAGTGTCGTCAAGGAATTTGTGTGAAAGCTAACAAATTATCTCTTCCTTTGTAGGCATTAATCTAATATGTAAGAAGAGAGCATTGTCTCCCTGATTTATAGTAATGTAATTGCTAGCTGCAGGTGAAAGGGTTTTGAACTGTATTTGTTTTATTTGTTTGTAAATGTGTTTTGATTGTCCTGAAACATTTTTTTTCAAACTGTTTCTGTCTGGCCAGCAAAAATTACCTTTGTTAAGACAAGACACTTAAGTTGACATGAAATATGACTTTTTGTTTTAATTTTGATAATTTCAGACTAGGAATTTGGAAATTATTAAGAAAGGGAAATCTAAGAGGAGGAAGTTGTCATCATTTTCAGTGTATCTACTGGTCCAGTTGTGAATGTATCTGTGTTGCCTTTGAGGTCCAAGTTCTTTTCCCCTTGCTGAAATTATCACTTTTAGAAATAAATGTTTTCATTATCTCTCTGAAGAAGTGAAGAACAGGGTATAATTTGAAACACTCATCAGAAAAAAAGGAAGGACCCAAGTCAGTATTCCAACGTGTAGCTTTTTAACTAAATATAGGAGCTTCAGCAAAGGCATTTGAGAGAAGTGCATGCTAAGACCGTTGAGAACCTGAGGAAACAAATGAAGCTGCGGCAGGGGAGGTTTAGGTTGGAGATCAGGAAAATGGTTCTTCACCAAGGGAGTGGTCGGGCCCTGGAACAGGCTCCCCAGGGCAGCGGTCACTGCACCCAGCTTGGCTGAGTTCAAGAAACATCTGGGCAATGCTCTCAGTTATCTGCTCTCATGGGGCTGGTCCTGCGTGGAGCCAGGAGTTGGACTTGATGATCCCTATGGGTCCTTTCTCTATGACTAGTTTGTACTCACTTGGTATTTCATCAGTAAATTAACCTTCTAATATTAGGCTGTGTTTTCCTTTTCTTCTCCTTTTCTTTCCTATAACAACATGATTTCCAAAACATAACCTAATTTACTTTGCAGAATGAAGTAGAAGTTTTCGATGTTTTGACCATTTAAATATTATTTGATCTTGCTTGTTCATTATCCTACTAAACTAGGGAGAAAAGGTCCAGTACTCACCCAAAGAAAACGCAGACTCAAATGAGCCTTTAGTTGCTATGTTGAGAACTCCACAAAAGGTTTATATGTCCCCCTGGTACTCAGTTCTGGTGAGGCTGCACCTTGAGTACTGTGTCCAGTTTTGGGCCCCTCAATACAAGAAGGAGATTGAGCTGCTGGAGCGTATCCAGAGAAGAGCAACAAAACTGGTGAAGGGACTGGAAAACACATTTTATGAGGAGCGACTGAGGGAACTGGGGTTTTTTAGTCTGGAGGAGACTGGGGGGTGACCTGGTCGCTCTCTACAACTACCTGAAAGGAAGTTGTAGTGAGGAGGGTGTCAGTCTCCTCTCCCGTGTAACAAGTGACAGGACAAGGGGGAACGGCCTCAAGTTGCGTCAAGGGAGGTTTAGGTTGGATATTAGGAAAAACTTCTTCACGGAAGGAGTAGTGAGGTATTGGAATGGACTGCCCAGAGAGGTGGTTGAATCGCCGTCCCTGGAGACATTCAAAAAACGTGTAGACGTGCCACTCCAGGACATGATCTAGTAGGCACGGTGGTATTAGGTTGACAGTTGGACTTGATGATCTCGGAGGTCCTTTCCAACCTTAGGGATTCTATGATTCTATGTCTCCTTCAGACTTTATGTCTGCCAGAAGCAGCCTGCGTCGTTTTTTCAGTAAGATATCTTCAAACAAACTGTGAAGTGGTATTAAACCCTGTATGGGTCTGTAAGTCTCTGGGGTCTTTAGGATGTGTAACCACTGACAGTGATTACTGGAGAAACAAAGAGAGAAGGGTCCCCTTGTTTCACCCTGGTAGTGGCATTATTCGATTTACTGCATTTCTTTAAAACAGGAAACTGCCAGGAGTATTTATTTCCCTCTAAATCAACATGTGTCACTGTACTTGCAGAGACCATAGTATTTACATTTAGCTGTTGATATTTTAATTAACAATTTAAGCGCGTTGTTTGCCCTGTGAGTTCAATGGGAAAAACTCTACAAATAAACAGCAGTTCCCTCTTGGACAATCACTCTGTAAATTAGCTTACTTTGTCAATAAAGCGCATGCCTATCAGCCCCTTCAAGGCAGCAGGGGGCAAGGATGTTCATTTACTTAAGCAGTAGGTTATACTATTAGTGTGTGTGATTGCTGTTAATTAGGATATGTGTAGATGTCTCTGCTGCACAGTTTGTAATATAAAACCTTTAAGCATTTAGGCTATTAATGAAGTCAATAAATGGTTCTATTAAGAGACTTTTTTATTGTTTTTATTACTTCCTCTCTGTTTTGCTATTATTTATTATAATAAAAGTACGGTAGTCAAAATATTTCCAAGGGCTATACAGAAACAATAAAGCAGAGTTTTTGCCTTGAAGAGTCTGCAGGGGAAGGGACTGTATGTACCAGTGTTTGTCCTATAAGTCTTAAGCAGGAATGCATGTGTAGTCCAGCTATGAATTAAAGTGACATCCATCTTTTCCATTTGATATTCAGTTCGGTGTTTAAATATGCTTCTCATATCCCTCTGACTTGACATAATTTAAGCATTTGCGTAGTTTTCTAAATCCATCATAAATAGTCTCACTTGCGTTTTCTTGTAAACAAGGTTATGTGTGTATATATTTGAAAGACCGGACTGTATGAATACGCATTTCAAATTTAAATGTTAAAGCCAAATGTCTATAGCAAATCCTGAATTAATAATGGCTGTGCTGTGCTATTAGCTACATATAACCTCTCTCTGACATCAGTAGCAGGGTCAATTCAAACTCTTGTCACAGTGAGCATCTTTCAAATATATAATCTAAAGGCATGTTTCTGTTTACATGGAAAAGATCAGTTGAAGGGAAATACTGTTCTACAAAGATAAATGATAGAGTTTTATGTGAAAAGTCATCCATTCCTGGAAAACGAAGTCATAGCATTAGAAGTCTCGCATCCTAATCATGGTACCGTAATATAAGCACCATAATGTAAGTTAGCGCTTTGTCTGCCTGAGCATCACAGAGAAGGAAAGAAAACAGTGCGGTTGTATTCGGGTGAGCAGAAAGGGAGGTGCTTTGCTGAGCTCATAGTGGTCAGCATGTCGAAATGAGCTTAGAAATATATGCTCGTACTCTACCTTACTGTGTCCCAAGGGAGAATATAACATGCCTAGGTTTAAACTATATGGATGCAACCCTATAAAAGAATATGGTGAAGTGTTTGCTACCATTATTGCTAAAATTCAATTCTCCTCATTGGGGCTCAGATTAAACCTTAAAGTTTTAATTCTGCTCTTACCAAATGCCTCCAGCAATACCACCCTCAATTTCACTGGAAATGGTGTGAAACATTAAAGGCCAGAGTGCACAGAAGTTAAGAGAAGTGGATTTTCGTCAGCTTTAGGTCATGTTTTTATAGAAATTTTGAGCTTGGACTTGAACTTATATTAGGATTTCGAAACTGACACAAATGCACTGTGAACAATAAAAATGCAGTAAGGACGGAGTCCGTTTCCTGTATGTAAGAAGTAACGATATTTTGGGAAATTCTGTCTTGTTCTGTGGAAATGAGATTTTTCTGATTAAGAGATCGCATTTTCTTAGATTGCCGGTAGTAAAATCACAAAAACAATCAAAAAACCCAAACTCATTTGGAGACATTTTGGTTTTTAATCAAAATATTGCAAGAATCCAACACCACCACCCCCCCCAAACAAAGAAACAAAACCCCCCGAAGTGGATATAAATATGAATTAGAAAGTGCAGGGGTGATTCCATGTTTGAGCTCATGTCTCACAGCAATAGCAGGATTTCTGTGTTTGCATGTTTAAGCTGCTATACAGGGGAAAAAAATCAGTTGAAAAATTTTGTTAATTGTAGCAAGCATTTTCCAGTTGCTACATCGGGACGCTGGTGTCCTTTATGGCTCAGTGCATCTTCTGTCAGGGTGGTTTTGAGATGTGACAGTAAACCAAATTTCTCCTGGAAGTTGCTAGGCATCAGTCTTACCAGAGCTCTTTCAAAATTTTCAGCCAGTGCCAGGCGCAGCAGCAGATGTGTTTGTAGAGGAAGTTTTCCAGCCATCAACAGCTTTGCTGAGCTTGTACTTCGGCTGAGTTGCTGAAAAAATGCTAGGCAGAACTTCAAAGCCATATTGTGGAATTCAGAAAATAAACAGGGTCTTTTTGAGCTCAGGAAGGACACCTAAATTTCAGAAGACAACCAAGACTATTAAAGATTCCCACAATTCGAGTTAAAACTCACTCTCAGACCTCCTGTTGAGACTCAATGCTCAGAAATTGAAGAATATGACTAGTGTGAGACAAAGTAAATAGAAATACTTTAAGCCATCAGTACACTTGAAAAAAAATTTTTTTTAATATATACTGATGGACATTTCATTTCCACAAAAACAAAACAATGTTTTTCCAGACCCATATTCTGAAACATATTTGCTCACCTTTTGCTAGACTCTTTTGAGTCATAGAGTTAATTTACTTACAAACTTCACACCAAATTGAACTCAACTGCTAGTGAAATGCAGAGTTTTGGTATTTAGATAGTTTCTGAAAATACTTGTCAGTATATGTATTTTACCTAATAATGTTTTCTTAGGTTCCATAAACAAATGCTGCAGTATTGAGTCAGTATAATCTACAAACAAGTCTTAGATTACGCCTTGTAGCTAGTCCAGCTATATCTGTACATAAGTCATTATAGCATTGATCATCATCTCTTAAGAAGAGGTAGTTACACTTTCTAGGATGAGTGAAGAAACAATTTGTGCATGATCAATGAAGATCTCAATAACTGCTATAAGACTTTCTCTACATTATGCAGAAGTTGCAGAGACTGTTCTGACAACACAAGAAGAGAACAGATTATTGGAAACTGTTCTTGCATACCTTCTAAGAACAAATTTCTTGGTACATTTTCTTTGTTAAGAAATCTGAACACATGGAGAATGTGTTCTTCTGAAACACACAGTGACTGCACCAATTTTGCACAAAAGTCTGCTGTAGTCTTACCTGTTAGAACAAATACAGATTGCTTGATTACAACAGTAAGCTAAATCGTGATTTCTGTTTTTCAGGATACTGTTGACAGTTCAAAATCATAAACTTCATAGGAGAACAGCTTTGTGTATTCAGACAATAAATTAACTCTGCCTTAAATCTGAGATGAGGATGATATTCTCTTTGAAAAGTTTTGGGTTTTTCTCCTCAGTGAGCATCCCTGCTCAGTGAGCAGTGTTTCCATTGAGACACTGGTGCCCACTGAGAAACCACCAAAAACCGAAGTGCCCAGGCTGTGAAATACCATTCGCGACACTTGTACAGCACTACTAAATGGATGAGAAGTTGTCCATTCTCTACTTAATTATTTTCAGTACAGCTGTGTGCCTCTCTTAGATATGTTTGTACTCAACATAAATTGTTTGAACTTTGACAGTGTATTAGCAGCTTATAATTTTATCTTTGAAAAGCTGCCATCTGTATGCAAATATAAGGAAAATGAGAACACTTGCTCCTATCCAGTACTGTAAGTTAGTTCATGCATTTTCCAAGGTAGTATGCTATAGCTTTCAAAACCAAATGATATGTAGCCAAGTACTCAATCACTTCCCTGACAAAATAGTTTCAGAACTATAGAAGACACTTCATTTTACCAATCCTGAATATGTAGGAACGTTGAAGCAAGTCCTCACAAAACGGATATATGGGTGTTCTTCGGCTGAAATGGGCTTAATGTGTTTTCCTAATATGAGAAATTACCTTTTTGACAACTGACCAATTGCATATTGAATATGTTTTCACATGAAGTTTTTTTTTTTTTTCTCTTTATTTATTTAGTCTTTCCGCTGACTCCTTATCCTTTGGGTGATGTGTGCTGCTTTTGCTTCTTGGACGTCAGAGGAAATGTAGAGATAGAACTGATATAAAATACTGGGAGCATAAGACCGAGGTGAAAGTTGTTGGAGTTGACTCAGCTGATACAGATTTGGTAGACAGATGAATATATAGGGAGGTGGATGCGCTTATATATTCTTGTAGAACGTAAAGGCCAAAATTTGTCTTTCATGAAACTCTGGGAAGTTGAGTAACACCTAACTGTGGTGTAGGAACTTGCTCAGAATGGGGAAATGGAGCTTTTGAATAAGTACACAGATGAAAATACAGAATGGCTCTGTTTTCTTATGATTCAGAGACAGGAGCAACCTTGCAGTTCCCAGGAACCTGATTTATAAGTTTTGAGCTCCTAAAGGAGTCTAGTTCTTGATTTCATATCCAGATTGTTGCAAGTACATATCACAGAAATACCTGTGATGCTTGGTTAGGCCGTAGGTCAGCAAGTTACTTTCAGTCAGCATCAGTCTTGAGAAGTCATTGAGAATTCTGTGCTTATATGACCCTAGCTAGTTGCTCATATTTTGCTCTAAAATTGAGTCATGCTTTAGAGCAATTTTAATTTGCTGTTCCATAATTTGCACCATAGTAATGGTTAATCAGAAAGTTAAGCAAAAGAAATTAAAACGCTAAAGAAAGAAGTCAACTAATGCTCTGTACATTGATAAAAATATTTTACAGATTATTGCTACAAAGTGTTATCATTTACTAGCAGCAGTTGTTTGAAATCAGTCAAAAATACTTTACAGATAACTTCTGAAATACGAGAAGCACCTGCTAATTGTATATTACATCTTCAAATGCAAAATCACATTTTTCATGTCTTCTCTAACATTTGTGGTATTGAATTACTGACTTCATTTTCTGACCTTAAATAGGACATCCTGACACATGGTCAGCTTGTGACAGTGATTAATTAGCATTAATGTACTTGTTCGGTGTTCTGTCAAGGATGACTGGGTACAGGCTGTTAAACTTGTGATCTCCCAGTTTTACACAGAGCAGCGCTCAGAGGGAAAATAGGAACACAGGGGAAAGATTTGTAGGTTTGCTTTGCTATTTCTTTAATGAGCAACTGAGTAAGGGATAACAGAATTTTTTTAGTTCCATTGGATTTTTGGGTCAGGTCTTCACAGGACGTAAATCTGGTTAGTTCTGCATTTTCAGTACAGTCACTACGTTCTAGAAGTTAAAGATCAGTCCATAATCATCAGTAAAACTAAATTAGACTTGTTTTTTTTGCAGGACTTTGTATCAACTATTTTTACCTTATAGTGAAGAAATGCTGAAGAAATAGAGCTTACAGTCCCAGATATTATTGTTTATTTATACGTTATATTTTGTCTAAATTAATTCAGTGGGCCGACCTGTGTTGTGACTTTGCATTTCTGTATGTAAGCACTAAGTAGGTTGTTATCATCCTGAGGCATGTAAACATACAACATGGATTTAGTTTCAATGTATTTTATAAACAAATGTATACAAAGTATATTAAAGTCCTGGGAACAGAATGTTTCACAAGTCAGCAAAAGGGTCTATAATAGTTGTAATCAGTGTAGTATATGGCAGTATTAATGTAGCCCAATTCTGTATAATGTGGAAACATATTTTTCTCTTCCTTAACTTTGTCACTAAAACTACTTGTGATGCTTACCAGCTTTCTAGATGTTTATTGTTGTGCAATTCTAAGTAAACTGCAGATGGATAAAATCAGTTTTGAAAGACTCATTTTCAGATGAAATCATTAAGTTATGCTGATAGTGATCACTGCACTCTTTTCTAATGTTAAAAGTCACTTTGATCTTGCAGTGTTAAAAGTATCCTCAATTTCCTCTGCCTTAGAAGAGGGCAATGGCAGGGAGGGAGGACAAAATCTTCCCATCATATTCTGCTACTCTCTGCATCAAAAGTATAATCAACACCCCAAAAGAGCATTATCACAGCTAAATTGTAGACTGGGTAAATAAAGTATGTATCTCATAGAGAATCTAGAGATTTGGGGGTGACAAAATAATGTAATGAAACTGATTTTCATTAAGTGCTGCGTACCTTTTCTTTGTAAATTATACGTTTGGATCAGTTCAAGATTGGTATCCATATCCTAAAGCAATGTCACTACTGAAATTTCTGTCCATAAAATATGACACTAGCAGTGATATTGTTCAACCCTGTTTCAGAAGGACTCAACAACCCTCACATAAGTTTATTTGTGACTCTCACTAGTACTAAGTTTTAGTGGGTGGATTAGCCACCAAGAAAGTTTCATCTGTCTATAACCTCCAACTTTGAAGCTTAGTGTTGTTCATTTGTGATAGTCACAGGAAAATTCTAGATCAGATATTCTTATACTTTGTAAGTGACTGCCTTTTGGTGTGAGGAAATGAGTCATACTAATCAGGACTGCTCAGGTGTAACACCAGGCCCTGTTGTCTGTTCCTAATGCACCCAGCAGACCTAAACCCCTGTATTTCACTTCTCTTAAAAGCACTTGCTCTTGGCATCACCAAATCAGAAAAAGGATTAAAAAGTATACAAACATGTAATTCTTAGTTGGTTTTGATAGAGTTTTACATAGAGGAGGTAACAGATACTTCAGAATTGTCAGGACTATCACACTAGGGAGAAATTAATTCTGGGGAAAAGGTTTCTTAAAAGCATGAAGCAACTTATACATGGAGATTGATTTGTAGAGCTTGCAGGCCTGCTTTACTTCAGCTCCACTGAACTATCTCCAGGTATGACATTTTACTGTTCTTGACAGAGAAATGAGTGCTGATGGAAATGTAAATAACTTGGAAGAAATAGAAGTTGTACCAATTAGTTTGACAGAGTAGGCTTTAGAGGTGGAAGTGTCTTCTGTGTTTAGACAGGAAACCATGCTGCAGAGGGGGAGTGCTCCAGGATTACTGTTTTCCTGGTGCCTTTCTTACTTCACTAAAATATGTAAATGGAAACGAGTAGGTAAGGCTTAGTGTCAGCATCTTAAAGTTTAGTTATGAGCAGCGACCTCATCATGAAAAATGTCTATTTAGATTTCAGAAATTGTCTTGATACTGTTTAACATCTTTTCACACTGCACACTGTGTGTCATTCAGCTTTTTATTGTTCTGATTTCAGTCCTGTGGAAGTGCTAAAGTTAAAAAAACGCAGTACAGCCACAATGATTAGTTAGTTTTCTTTCCCCTACTAAGAATTATGCTTTATGTGGTCTCTTTCCAAGTCTATATGTACAACTAAACGCTGACATAAATAAAATCCTTAGGAGTAACTGAATTCTTCTTGTGGGCTACTAATGAAAAATTATGTATAAATATGATTTGTCATTGGAAATGACAGTTGGAGAAATTGGGTCATTTGTTAAGCTAGATCCAGTAACCAGCCCCAGACTTATTTTTCAGATGGTATAGAAGATTATTGTGTATCAAAAGAAAAATCATGAAAAAGAGGCAGTGATGGCAGGGGTGACTGTTACAGAAGTTATCATCTTCTGACTTAGAAGGTTGATTTTATTTTTATCATATTGTGCAGTCTCCTCTATCTGGTCCTTAACATCAGTAGAGAAGTTTCTCTTTTCTTCCTCATTGATCATCCATGATACATGGTTGAACACCTTATTCGTGTAAATCCTTCTGAAGTGTTCCACATTGGCCTCACCCCATTGTTAGAAAGCTGGCGTGGTGCCTTTGAGTTGGGATCTAAAACTTATCAAGAATGTGCTCCCCTCGGCTTCTTTAATGTACATTGTGAGGGGCCCTTTTTATAGTATCTAATGAGCTGTCCCACAAATGTGCTGAACATTGTCATCAATCACTTCAAGGTGCTCCTTATTCATTTTTCCTTTTCCTCCAAGAGACAGTTAAGTGAGAATATTTAAGTCCAGCAAGAAAAGTGCTCCCTATGTAAGCAGCCTTTTTCAAAGCTATGAGAGGGATGCATGTGATTTCTCTAAGACATCAGTTAGCAGGTCCTGCTTATACAAAGTGTAGTGCTTCATGGTCACCTTCCCCTTATTGAAGAATTATCATCTTTGAAATTTTCCGACGGGCAGTCTAGCACTGAGAGCACAGAATTTCATTTCTTGTATCCCCAGATGTTGTATCTATGTTATAACCAGTCAAGATGATACAGGAATTTCATAGATGTCATAGGCTGTAGAAGGACATAGCCAACAAATTATTTTTAGTCGTGCAGTTGTGTAAAAGATTTAACATGTTAAATGTTAGCAGTAAGTAAAACAAAAAATCAGATGTGTAGTGCATTATTACTGGGACAATCCAATTTTCCTCCCAAAATTAAAGATAAAAGAGCTAAGTAACTCCAGTTAATGCACAGAGAGTTAAAAATTTCAGTCCTAGTTCTGCCATCAAGATTTTGTGTGGACCAAAAGATGTAATTTATTCAGTATTAGTTTCTTCCTTTAAAAGGAGGATAATACTTGCCCTGTAGGGGATTAAAGGAATGTTTGCTTTTATAAAGGTATAAATTGTTGTAGCAAGAACAGTAAAGGGACTTCCAGGCATCAGCTGCTGTTTGCGTAGTTTCCTCTTGCTCTTGATGAGGATAGTCAAAAAAGTGGTGCTCAGTAATCAGGTCAAGGGAAAGTTTCTAAATTTGTACAATTATTTGTTCAAATGAAACCTTGGTTTGCAAACTGGGTCGTGAATGACCGTCTAAGAGGCACAGGTGAACAAATTTGACCAGTACAGTTGGGGAACTAAAATGAAAACTGTCCTTTCTGTGCAAGAATTGTTGGTTTAACTGATGGCCTGCATAATAGTGATATATCTTAGTCACTGAGTGAAGAAATGCTTGTCCTACAGAAAGCTCCGGAGCCTATAATTCATATCATTTTGTGCTGTACCAAATAATTTCAAATTTCAGAATGGAAGAATACTGTCTTACTGTTCCTGCATGTTCCTAGCTTGCAACTATTGGTAGTCTTGAAGAAAAAGGGCTGCAAGTCTTAGATTAAAAGGAGGATATGGCTAGATTCTTGTAATTCCTAAATATCTACGCCCATATATAACCACATAAATGACTTTTTCTACCTAATCCATTACCTTTTTGTAATCACTGCAAACTACTAGTGATAAAAGTTCAGATCTGTATATTGCTTCATGTCAAATAAAGTTGTGCTTTTTAAACAGTTGATCTTAAAAGATTGATGGAGTTCACTGGATTGCTAATGATTATGGCAAAGATTTCATTTAGGATGATCAATTCATTGAGGTATTATTAAGCAATTAAAACCGTTACCATTTTTCTTTGATGTTTTAGATGGCAACCAGCCATCCAGTTTTTTCTTCAGTGAACAGAATTTTGCAATGCTGGCCTGCTACTGAACCACCAGTAATAGGTGTATTCAGAAGTAGCTGAATGGCTGCTAATTTATTTTATATTTTAATTTGATCTTGCTAAGGTTTGGCATTTTATTTCAGACATTACTGTTCTGCATGTTTCCAACAATGGTGAAATTCTCTGTGCTAGAAGATGGTTTGGATAACTTCCAACCAAGCACTGCATAAAGCGGCTGTGTCTTACAGATGTTATAGTCAGGCTTCATGATATAAAGATATCCTGTATGTTCCTCCATGGACCTTTAAGTGCTATTTTTGTCTAATAAAGTCCTACAGGTTTGGATAGCTGCTTGTTAGATTCATTTTTCTCTCCTGGAGTAGCAGAAATCAAGCTGACAAAGGAGGAGCGCAGCTTCCTAGGGCCATCACAGAGATAGTGGACCAATGTTACCTGATAGATGAGGAGGTGCTGTCATATATAATAGGCTGGTCCTCGCACTTGATTTTTACTCACTGTATCTTTTGCAGTTGAGTGAACTTAAAGCATCTTATGGCCAGTTTTCACATAACACAGGTAGAAAACAATGACATAGAAAGGAGTTACAGAGTATGATAGTGGCAGCAGTAACTGTGGCACTGCTAGCTGACCTACACTCCATTGGCAAGGTGCCTTGCTGGGTCAGTTGTTTTTTTCCCCTATTACAAGTGGGTTGTTGGTTAGGTGTCATGTTATATGAACAACTTCTATCTCCCTTTTTTATCATTTAAACACTTTCAAAGCTTATATATATGCAAATTATTTGGATGGGTGATACTACATTCTCATTCCAGCATGAATTTAGTATGTTACATTTAAATTGGTGAAAGTACAAAATTTCTTCTAATAGTGAAAATAATATACAGATATTTCCTTGCTTCAGATTGGTGCAAGGGAGTATTAAGTAAAGTAAAAGTGGTAACAGTTGAATCGAAGGCAGGGCCATCAAATGTGAGAATACACCAGCACTATAAATGCTGTTTCTTTTTTTCTTTTTAAGTGTTAGATACATAAATGGATTAGCTAACAATGCTGATTGAAGTGTGATTTTGGATGCCAGCCTACATATTGTGATATGCAGCTTGGCCAACACCCTCCCCACCTACCCCCCTAAAAAAAAAAAGGGAGGGGAGGGAGGCTTTAGCCCCTTCGGCAAAGCTAATGTTGATGCTAATTAATTCAGTGGACCTTGGATTAGGCCCACTTTCCTTAGGGAGGTATTTGTCCTCATTCTTCACTCCTGGAGTTTGTATTCAAACTGCTGTATCTTTCTGTCACTATGAACAAAGTTACCTTTAAAAAGTCATCTATGAATATCATCATGGAGACTGACTTTTATCTTAACCCTGTAGGTCAACAGTATAAAAAATAAGAGCATTCGGATTCAGGTCTCTTTGACCTTTTCAGACTACATGAATCTGCTTAATTTTTTTTACAGCTGAAAATCATTTTGTGGGAGAAAAAAACAATTATTGCAGAATAGATATAAGTAATAGAATGTGATTGTTGAAAATGGGAATATCACCCTTTAATTACCATTGTCTAAAGAAGATTATTTAACTACGTTGCAATTTTTTCACAATATTATTAAGACCATTGTGACTTGTTAGCAAAATATTACAGGGAAACTAACCTGCCAGGAGGTATTCTGGGGAATTACTGTGTTGTCTACTGCTGTTAGTTCTTACTGCCTAGACACTACTGCAATAAATGATCAGCTGTAACTATCTTTTTTTATTTTCTTGCCTTCACTGTTGCACTTTGAATTGTGCTGTAGCTCAAAGCTATTTCCTGATCATTTGTATTCCACCAGATTATGCAATTAGCTGGTTGGTGCACCCTTGCTGGCCAGATAGATGTTTTCCATTTGGATTCCATCATTTTACTGAAAACTCATGAAAATGCAGATTGAGAAGCTTAGCAGATGAAATAAATAAATAGGAGAAAGGATATGTAGCTTATCCATCGCTCACCTCAGACTAGCCTTGCAGCTTCTTCAGAGAACGCTGTCCCAGCATGAGGAAACTCTCAATCAGTTTTAGTTACATCTTGTCACAGGCACAATAAATCCTTGGGCAATCCAGTTCCGCTTAGTGTTTCCTAGTCAGAAAAAAAGCCCCAGTGTACCAAGGGGAACTGTGTGCACTGTTAGCAGTTGATATTGTGTCTCTAAATGCTAAAGCATTTGCTGCACAACAGTGTAATTACCTAGCCAGGTATATTTGACAGTATAATCAAATGTTTTCTTAAGGCTCTCATGAAAGATTTTCTTCTGTTAGCTAATTTACTGTGCACATTCATACCATGATTATCACAGAACTAGCGAGTACACATCTCCCACATTGCATTAGGTTTGAACAAAGATTGTGGAAGACACATTTCTCTTTCGAAAGGACCCCCAAAAGATAAGTGTCTAAAACAATTTTACTAAGTAACTTTGTGTCTCCTGAGTGTTGTGTCCGTTCCTTTTGCTGCCCCATGCTTTCTCTACAGCTCATTCAATGTTAAATAGAGAGGATTAAGGAAATCTTCATTAAGAACGTAGAAGTAAGAAGGTATGAAAAATACTATGTAGTAAATAGGAGTAAGCAGAGACTGCAGAATTTGGTGCTTTTGTTTTTGTTCCCTAACTTCAGCATATGGAAGAAAGAGTAGAGTAGGAAATGTTGCACTATAGCATCCATGTCTCACTGTAAATTTACTCCTACAGCTCTGGGTGATGCATGGGAGTGTATCCACTGAAAGCTACTGAGGTTGTCATCTACACTGACCCTAATACTGCATTCTGTAGTTCCACACTGCTCTTCGTTCTCTCCCGTGGGCAGCTAGCTCGTAAAGTGTACTGCTTATAATCAGAGAAGACAAAAAAAAAAACCCCGAAAGAATTCACAGAACTAAGGTAAAACGTAGGCACTTCTGGACTGCCTTCTCATTTCTCTGTGTTGCCACATGACCTGAGGCCACTCTCAGGTGTATCTGCCCTGCAGCATGTAACTGCCCCATGGTCAGCTGTGGCTCAGCAGTGACTGTATTGCAGCACAGAGATGCCAAAGCTATCACAGCCTCTCCGGGAGCCAGGGGCCATCTAGGTATAAAAGCTATTAAAATCCTTTGACTAATCCAGTCATTTAGATTTGCTCTCTGGAGCTATTCCAGAAATTGAAACTTAAGTCATTAATGCATAGTGCTGATAATACTGTGACTAAATTAATTTGTGACTTTATGCTAAGTGAATAAATAAATAAATAAAATAATAATCCTTACCAAAGGAAAAAAAACATAATAAACGCAGTGTATTCCAATGTATGGGGACTCCTGGCTTAGCCACTCTTCTTCATAAAGTTTTTCTTAAGTGTGAAGAGGAGGATGATCCAACTGACTGGACTCCTTTACATAAGGGGAAGGTATGTGCTAGAAGCAGGCTGAGAAAAATTTCACACGCTCATTAATACCTCTAAAGATCAGTTCTGAGATAGGATGCTAAATAGTAGGTTTATACCTAAGAATACAATCATATTTATTTATGTATTTTAGTAAAATTCTGAATATACAATTTCATGTTTACTTTGAACATGTATTGTTGATATCGGGGTAGGGAATGTCATTGCATTAGTTTGACTACATTGAGAAAGGCAAAGATTTTTAGCTAATGAAAGATGTTTCTTTTCTTTCAAGTACATTTATCAGAACTTTCAATAAAAATAGTATTACACTTATAATCCTTGTAGACAAGATTTATCTTAAAAGCAAACAAGGGAACAAGAAACTTAGGGCTCCCTCACTTTCTGAGCCTTTTTACATCTTAAAAATAGAATTAAAGTCATGTAGCCACATAATCTGACTTAAAGGAACAGGAATGAAACCAGCAGTCTTTCACCTGTGGGCTGCT
Source organism: Psophia crepitans (assembly GCA_013399095.1). NCBI lineage: Eukaryota > Metazoa > Chordata > Aves > Gruiformes > Psophiidae > Psophia > Psophia crepitans. The sequence goes on from VWZZ01003902.1 coordinate 129,941, forward strand.
TATTTGATTTCAGCCCAGACTAGGAGAGTCATAAAGTGATTACAAGGTGCAGCGGCTTGTGTTCATTGCGTGAGGTGGCTTCCATAGGTGCCCGTGCAGGGCCCCCACCACCACACCCTCCTCTTCAGTCCTGCCAGTTTCAGAGAGAAAAGCCCAAAAGGATTGGTTTTGGTGGCTTGAGTCATCATTGCAGTTTTAGAGACAAGGCTGTCAGAGAGGAATTGCAAAGATATTGCACTCGTTACACGTGTTTTTACTGAACTTACAAAGCTGGCAAACCAACTACTTTGCTGAGCCCTGAAACTGTCTGTGAGCATGTGTGCACACATGTGCACACACAGCTCTTTTCCTTACAGATGCTGTTTTCTTCATGCTGGAAAGACGGTACAGCTGCTGCGTTGTCATTTTTTTATCATGTCACTCTATACTTTGCATCTTTTTCAAGTGTCTCCTTCTAAGCACAGGAAAAATGGCATTTCTAAATATATACAGTTAAGAATTATTGTTGAGTCAAATAGCTGTTTATATCCATTCCCTGAAGATGCTATTGTATGTAAGGCAAAATACCAGAAGTGATGAAGACAGATATTGATTATCACCCCAAAAAAGAGCTGGAAGAAAACAGCAGAAGCTGTCCAGCTGAAATTGTACCATATCACTCCTGCAGGGTATTTTCATTTTCATCACTGCTGCTATTCTTTCCTTCACTTTTTTTTTTTTAAATTTGTGTCTTGCACAAGCTAGAATAATGATATTTGGGAATTAATGTGTGATATATTTTGCAAATGGTACCCTCTTCATAGTTGCATCATAACTGTTGTCTCAAAATGGAGGTGAAGCTGGAAGAATGGGGCTTGAAATCTTAACCACTGTCATTTCGATCTTGTATTATAATGTCTTTTAAAAACTTCTGTTTAATGTGTCTGCTATTCTGTGGTAGGATAGAAAAAGGGAGCAAGTTAACTTAGTCATAGTAAGGTGGAAGAAAAATGCAGTGATGATGTTTAAGCAGACAGTGACTTTATGGGTCCCTTTTCATTAAAACTGTTCAGCTAAAACAAATGCCTTACCTAGAGTACAGGGATTTAGTCCTCTTGCACTCTCACGTTATTGTATTCAGAAAGAGCAGGGGAAAGTTCTGTATTCCAGCATTAGAAGAACCACTACCATGAAGGCAGGGCTGGCCACATGTTTCTTGCTGTAAGGTACTGCAGTCCACCATCCAATTGCTTTTTGTCTTCTCCTCCCTCTCTTTCCTTCAGCAGAGACATCCTCAGTTCCTGGTGGTCCTTTGGAGGCTAGGTATGGCCCTTTTAGCCAAGTATTCACACTTCTGTCAGCGCACAAGAGTGGAAAAACATGATATGAGTGCATTAAACACTCTTAGTACCTATTAAGATTATTTTCATGTGAATAGTAGGAAAAGGCAATTAGTATGTTTTCAGCTGCAATGAAAGCAATGCAATGCTCTCCTGGATGTGAGTACCAGCGATTTTCGTGGGGTGCTATATGGGATATATGTACATGTGGATGGGTGGTTGGTAGCTGAAGTGGTAAAACAACAGACAAAGGAAGGAGCTGTAAGAGCTTGAGTATCTGAGAGAAGCTCCTATGAGACCCAGAGCTATGGGTTTGTGTGTATGTTCTGCCAGGTAACTCCTTGTTAGCTTCTGAAGAAAAAAAAAAGAAAAAACAAGTGTGTTTCTGCTACTGTTCTCTAGCTAACTGGATTACTCAAAAAGCTGAGTTCTGTTTAGTTGCTACTCAAACCATGTAGCTACACCAACATCGACACCAGCCCTTTTAGTTACAAGATTTCCAAAAGAAAGCCAGATAAAGCAACAGTACGGGGGAAAAGTGGGTTGCCTGTACACTGTACTTCATCAGTTTTATCACTCTATCCTATCTGGAAACCTGGGCTTTTACACTCTTTGTCCTAGTGGAGAGAGATGGAATCAGCGATTGTTGTTACCAAAGGGCTAGGAGAGGCATTGCCATCGCGATTACACAGATGTGCAAGAACCGCTCATCTCCAGCCTTTTTTAGAAATACCCAGTCCTGTGGAGCAGTGACGTGGAGCTCCAGGCAAGTTCTGTCCTGTCCTCTCAGATATCAGCATAGGATGCAGCTAAGTAGGGCCACAGTCCTCCTAACAACACTTGCCGAAGTGCTCCCGCTGCTATTGCAGCTTCAGATAACTGGTTAAAATAACTTGTTGTATTCCAGCAACTTGTACTGTGGAGCGGTAATTGAGTTATACTGGTGCTATGGTCGCTGTGGTTCCTTTTTTATTTCTTTGTAATTATTGTTCTGATTTTGTATTATGTTATATATGGCACAGACTCCAAGAGTTGGTAATTCCACTTCCCTAGTTATAGTTTCATCAATTGAATGTGTTTTGATTGCTGTCTTTGGAACAAAGGGATTAATTTCACAGTGCGATTGTTTTATTTCCACTTCATCTTGTTAGAGTTGCTGAACATAGAATGTGTAGAACACATCAACAAAGAAGAAAGGCTGAATTTGAAAATTTACAGTTGTGTAGTTAGAAAAAAATGAATATGAGGAAAAATTCTGGGGCCTGTCACAAGTGTAAACAGGCTCTTGCCTTTTCACAGAAAACAATGGAGTTACTGTGTGTTTACATAGTTGTAAACAGAAATCCAGAACTGGCTGAGGCTCTTGGGGAGCCTGGATTTCTCCTTCCCAGTCTGTTTCCTGCTCTTCCCATTTGCAGGTCACGCCAACAGCGAGGCTGTGTACGTATTCCCAAGAGATGCATGTGTGCACGTACACACACGCATGGCATTCACATGCTCGGATACACAGATCAACACAGAGCAATGCTTTTATTGGTACCCACAGCACTTACATGAAGATGAACAACACGGCCCACTCCTGCTCCTGCTTTCCAAATCATTGGGAAGTTGGGTATTTAGTGTCTGCGGGTGTGTATATACATGTATGTACAAATATATATATTATAAATTCTCTCTGTCTTGATTCACAGTCACTCTCCTATTTGCAGAGCCCTCAGATAGTGGCTATACACCACGCAGAAGTGATGCTCTGATTCTTGGCCCCCTCCATTTCCAGCCTGGATTTTTTCCAGTTTGTAGTCTCTGCTTGCTTGCCAGCTACTGCAGCTTGTTTGAAGTTCTCGCTTTCTCAGTGTCTTAAGCCCTATACTGGACCATAAGTCCACACAGAATCCAAGCCCAGAACCTAAGCCCTGTTTATCCTGTCTCTGTTTCCAGCCTCACATCTTTCCAGGACTTACTGGCTAGTTGAGCCTGAAGTTTGCTAGCTAATTGCATACAGACAAACACACTGGAGAGCAAAATTACACAGAAAATAGGTGGATGGAGTTTCATAAGACTGCAGTTATCAGGCACAGGGCTTGGTCAGATGCAACCAGCTTTTTTTTTCTTTTTCTTTTTTTTTCTTTTTATATTAACCTTCTCCATCTTCTCATCCTTGCTTCTCACCAATCCACCTTGATCTTAAGCATTACTTCGCATGTTAGCTGCTTAAAACATCCTGTAAATTTTGCACAGTCCTACAACTCCCCCTGCCACCCCCAATAGAATCAATCATTCCTATAAGACTCAATAATCTTGTTTCCACTCCTCTTTATCAGTTCTTTGGGGCTTTGAATGGTTCCTTCAGTGGCACATCCTTCAGGGACTTGAGAGTTCTATCTTTGGTATTGTCTTCATTATCTCCTGTTTCTTAGGGTTTGTGTATCTAGGTGTGATTTATTGCTTTTTCTGTCTCTTGTCTTTGTTTTTATGCTGAATAGCCTTTAACCAGACACCCTGTCAAGCCAGATGTCCTCACATGCCAGGTATGTTTTTTTGTTGTAGCAGCAATTTTGTATCAATTCAGATTTCATCTGTTCTTTCACAGCCAAAACAAAGGCAACGGGAAATCGTAAATCTGGATGTATAGTGAACCCTGGCTCATATGACAGAAATGTGTATGTACACTTCTGATATAAATTAGCCTTGCACACTGATACAGACTCAGTATTAATTTGACTGTGGAACCTTTTATTTTTTTTTTCCCTGCATGTCTCTGTGAGCTTTATGTGTACATCTAGTAAGGAAAGAGTAAAGCAGTAAAGCAGGGCACAGTATCACAAAAAGATTAAGTTTTATCCTGGGTATGTACATATGATTGGACTAAGGTCAAGAGTTGAATGCGGCACGTGTTTGAGTGTGAGTCACTGGTCCATGAATTACAGGGTAAATAGAACCCCAGGCTGTGAATTGTCTGTGGGATGTACTCTTTTCTTTGGTTTGTACAGCACGGAATATGGTGCCATTAAAAACAGCCACTAACTACAACAGTAGCCTTGTGTATTCTGCAGTCCTGGTAGCTGCCTTGTATTTGTAGGCAGCCGCAAGGACCAAAATGTAAGAGCAGAGTGATTAAGCTGGAGAGAAGAGGAAATGAGTTTGAGTGTTACGTGAGTGGCGAGATGGAAGGAACAGTGCAAGTGGCCGAAGTGCAATAGGAAGCTTTTCACTTCAAGGTCATAAATATGAATCTTTCCCAAGCTGGCAGTGACCAAAAGCCCTAACCATCTGAAAGCAGCATCACCCAGTAATGACAAAGATTGGAAGCAGGAATGTAGAAAGACATGAAAAGCTTTTGAAAGTGCCCTTGCGGGCTAATACTGTTACTCCAGTGAATAAGTCTCTTGAAGGCTGTGAGTCTGTGGCCATTTATCTGGTAGGCTTGCTATTCATCTCCTTTGAGTGTAGTGTAAATGCACAGTATTAGGGTCATGATGAGAGCAAACCTAAAACGTTTAAATATTAGAAATGAGTTAGCCAGCTCTCCAGCAGGAAAGTACAGACTATTGCAAACGCAAACACAAAGAAAGCAGGGAAACAAAAGATAACGTTTGGAAAGAGGTGGCTGCACTGGGACTTGTGATCTTACAAACAAGTCTGTTAAGAAGGAGGGGCTGTTTGATGGTGTATAAGACAGCTTTTCTCTTGCAAAATAAGGAGAAAATATTGAGTATTCTTTTAAAAAGATTTCTCCCTGCTCCCAGAATATTTTACAGACACATAAAGCAAGAATGCACAGAAACAAACTCATCTCTGAATTGCTCAAAAGTTTAAAATGTTGATAAATAGGAAATTGTGATAGACTGAGGAAAAGTCACACTGCTGCTATTTCTGAAGGCTTAAGAAGGAAATGCTGAGAGAACAGACAGTAGAGAAGAAAGGGTTGGAATGTAACACTTGGAGTATATTTTAGTATTGAGACAGATAAAATGATCCAAATTATCTTGCTTCACTGTCTCTAAAGCAAAAATGAGATGAGGAGGAAGAGCTTGCAAACACTACTGGCAAAAGCAGACATTTGTTCATATTTCACCATTGAAACAACATCACTCATCTCTGCCTGTGACGAGGGTCTAAAATCTGAGTCCAAATCCAGATATCTTTTTGACATTTAGAGTTTCTTTCTTTAGCAGAAATGGGAACCTGAACTCTACACACAGCGTTTGGAAGTACAAAATAGGAGATAGACTTTTCCTCCTGCCTTCTTTTTACCAGAAAGGAAGGGAAAATATTTCAAAGGCTTTTATTATTTTTGAGAAGCAATGTCTTAATTAAAACCTGAAAAAAAACCCCAATCACATTAGTGAGACTCATGTGAAAAAGGATATGGTGCTCCAGAATGTGCTGGGTGGGGGTTTTACTGTTGTCCTGGTTTCAGCTTAGAGAGAGTTAATTTTCTTCAAGAAAGTCAGTATGGGGCTGTGTTTTGGATTTGTGCTGGAAGCAGCAGTGATAGTGGAGATGTTTTTGCTGTTGTTGGGCGATGTTTACATAGAGCCAAGGACTTTTCGGCTTCTCGCACCGTCCCACTGGCGGGATGGCTGGGGGTGCACAAGGAGTTGGGAGGGGACAGACAGAACACCTGACCCAAACTGACCAAAGGGGTATTCCATACCATATGACGTCATGCTCGGTTTATAAGGGGCTTGGGAGGAAGAAGAAGGGGGGGGCAGTGGCGTTCGGAGTGATGGCGTTTGTCTTCCCAAGAAACCATTACGCGTGATGGAGCCCTGCTGTCCTGGGGATGGCCGAACACCTGCCTGCCATGGGGAGCGGTGAATTAATTCCTTGTTTTGCTTTGCTTGTGCACGCGGCTTTTGCTTCACTTATTAAACTCTTGTATCTGAACCCACGAGTTTTCTCACTTTCGCTCTTCCGATTCTCTCCCCCTTTTCCAATGAGGGGGACTGAGCGAGCGTTTATGTGGTGCCCAGCCAACGGCTGGAGTAAAACCACGACAACTGTCCTATTCCTTTCTGCTATGTTAAGGAGAGGAATCTTGGTTTACCTCTGGAACGATGCTACTAGTTCACATTGGAAAGGGCCTCTGATGCTTTCCTGGTCCATCTTGCTCCTCAGAGCAAGACTGAGTTAGCTAAGATTTTCAGTGTCTTGTCCAGTGTAGTTCTGAATATCTCCAAGGATGGAGATACTACAGTCTCTCTAGACAAATGATTCCAATGTTTGAATGATGATGCCAAAGAGGAGTTAGTTGTAATTTTAGTTGCAAATCAAAACTAGTCTGGAGAAGGAGCTAAATAATATTTGCATAAGATCTGGATTTTCAACAAAATCTATTAAATCTTCCTCATCATTGTTTGGTTTGAAGGTACTAGTTTAACTGTGTCAGTATAAAATTCTGCTTTACAGAGGATGCAAGTTACTCTTATTTCTAAGCTGGAGTAAGATGTGGTGCATATCATCTCTAATTTGAGGGTTTGTATTGCTGTGGCCACTGAGTACAGACCAAAGTCTGGTGGTTACTTTTCACTTACCAAATTTTCTCCCAGAACATGAGCATTACTTAGTAAGAAATATCTTTCTTTAGAAACAGTGAGACTTTTCTAATTTCACACACACACAAATTATTTTGATACCCTTAAATAACATTTTTGCTGAAAAAAATGAAAAATTCTTGTTCAGAGAATATTGGAAATTTTCACTTATGAAAAACAAGCTGTAACTGAAGACTTTAAGATTTTTTTAAATAATTTGAAGGCAATTGTAAAGAACTTTATATACAAAATGAACAGTTTTACATACAATTATCAAGAAAGAATCTTTCCTGAAATGTGGGGGTTTTCTTCACTTTCAACACGTCATATTAAAATGTTTTGATGATGTCACAAGACTGCTTTTCTTTTTTTTTAATTATTAAAATGTTTATATAGAGAGATCTTACTCCTTATTTTGTCAATTATGTAGTGAAAGCTATTTCTGTTTGAAAAACTGAGAAATACTTTTATGTAACATCACAGACATCTGAATGAATAAGACAAATGCCTACCAATATTCAGTGTACTGCCAATGCTTGTGGCAAGCAAAGTTTTTCAAGACAGTTGCTCGTGGAAGATGTCAAGGGAATCTCAGATACCAGTATTCAAGCTATGTAAATAAGCTAAGTATATATTAAAGCCGTTTAAGTAAATTAATTTAAGTATGGGAAACAGTGCTGTAAAGTTTTATCAGCTTCTCATTTAAATAGCCTGGGTAGAATGGGGCACTAACACAGGAATGCGCTTTTTAGTTACCTGGACACAGCACACCATTGCACCATCACGACTGATTGTGCTTGGAGAAAGAAAGACTGAAAGTGTAAACACCAGAGACCTTAATCTCACAGAGCATACAAGAGTCCTGAATATACTGTATTTTAAATGTTCCAACTTTTAGGCCGTGGCTGCATTGTGCATGACTTTCTAGTTTTGTAGGCCCTCACAGAGTAGCACCTGTCTGTCTGCTATCTAGCAGCAGATGGACCTACTCTTAAGAACTTTTGATGGGGTATTTATGAATGTGAGCAGAGGGAATGATCTCTGTAGGCTTCCAGTGTAGAGAAAAAAGAAACACAGATTTTATTCAGACCTAAAGCCAAAATCACACTCTTGAGAACTCCCTTACTTGGCTGAATGTAGAAAGGGTCAGGAGAGACATGGGTTAAAGTTAGCATTTATCAATATCTTCTTGTTCCATTTTACAGTCATGTATTAAACCATGTAAACTGAGAAGAGGAAATCCATTCCTCAACTACTAGACTCATTATGATGCATGAGTTTTGCCAAGAAAAAAGGGATAGGGATCTGTAAAAAAGTTGCTTAAATAGACAGAAAATGCAAAGCATGTTGAAGAAGACTGGTACTGTTGGTTTTCTTCCCTACACTTTAAAATATTCCTCACTTGGGTTCTGAATTTGCAATCCTTTGATTTTTCCAGATTATGTTTAGACAGGAGGCTTAATGGTCAACAAACAAACTGTCTTAATTAGTACTGTTTGTAATTTAATAAAAACAGATTTTTCACAACTGATTTTTTTTCCTCACTGTCTCATGTACCCACTTCTGGTAAAAAATCAGGTGAAACTGCGCGCTCAGGTTCTAAGCTTGAAAACCTCAAAACAAAAAACTACCGCCTGTTTGAAGTTGCTCTGACATTCTCCAACATGATCCTTTTGCATGTTGTTCACGCATATGGTGATCACAAGCCTCTTGGCTCACCCATGCTGGGCCTCTCATCACAGAGTCACTCCAATTTTTCTAACAAATTAAGTGGTCATTAGGTCAGAAAGGGAACCCCTCCATAGCACAGTCCTGCCAGTTATGGGTGCAAAAGGTGGTAAGGAGTGTCCTTGAAAGCCCACGTCCCAGCAGAGCGCCTCATTCCTTCTTGTTTTCTGTCTGCTTCAGAGACAAAAACATACCTTAAATAGAAAGTTAAAAAAATCTTATTTATCTCTAGCATTGGACAGAAATATTCTTGAAATCTTGAAAAGGATGGGAGAACTTCTTACATATGAATTTGTAATCATAAAGGATCGGTAAATCTTAACTGTAATCCAACAGTATATACCTTGGTTAAAATCCATTTAAATAAGCAATGTGTACCACCACTGACTTTAAAAAGTATGAGAGAGTCTCCTCCCAGGTGTATGTTTCAATATCTCTCAAGAACTTCAAAACAATCTTGAGAATTGTGTTTTGTGGATTCCGTACGGAATTCCTTAGGGTATATCTTCTTTTGGAGATGGGCACAACCTGTATTTGCTATTCTGTTTTCTGGACAGCAGCTTTACAAAGCTTTAAAAAGAGGATGTTAGCATTTTTAAAGCCTTTTTTCCCCTTTTTATTATATGAATCAGTGTTCTTGAAGGAGTCAAAGTTCAATCCTCCTGCTGCATTACAATGCCTTTCAGTCTAATATTAGAGAGAGAGTCCCATTTTACTTTGTAATACGAAGCTTCACTTCAGCATTAATTTCATTCAGAAAGCAGCTGCACTTATAATAGATTCCTTTTAAGCAAAATGGAAAATATACATTTATCAAATGACTTTCTTCCAGTAATGCTGCAGCAGTCTTTATTGCATCAAAGTTGTCAGCAATCAGCCCATCTGAATAAAGATGTGCCAAATCATAGAAGCAGACTTTATATTGAATAAGCAATAAGTGAATTCTATGGTAGGTGGACAGACAGACACTATCTCAGCTTTTACAATACGATGTATTTATTTATACCCACATCACATAGCTTCAGCAAATGACTATCAGGGAATATTTCCTACATGCGCATAGCAAGTGACGTTATCAAAATAAAAATCACGCTTTTCAAAGTGTTTTGCCTAGGAGACTAACAACACCTTATTACAAACGTAAGATTTTTAAAATCAGTCTTAACAGCTTTATCTTTCTCTGCTGAGACTTTCCTTTTTTCTTTCGGTGTGGTTCTTTAATGACTTTCATTTTCAGCAGAACGCCACTTTCACAGTCTGGCTCAGCAAAGTTTTGTTCTGTTTGCCTTTGTAACTAAAGCAACATTTAGATTACATGGTTTGTTTATTTATTTATTTTTACTACTTGGAAAATGCTACGTCCAATTGAAATGTTAATTCAATTATAAATTTGTAAGCTTAATTCTGAATATTCTGCAGATGAGAATATCCGTTCTTATGAAGAGAAGCTATTGATATACGATTCTTTGGTTACTCAAAGATACTAGCGTTAGTCACTTGTCCTCCCCTGCTGACCCAAGCTTTTGACCTGAAATGAAGGATACTTCTGCCTTTTTCATAGCTCAACCTATAGATTTCAGAATTCTGGAGGTTAGTGTTTTATAATCTCTCCTGTCCTTATATTAAACATCTTCAGGAACACTTATTCTTGCAGGAGTTGTGATGCAGGGTTAGGCAGTGGAAATGGAAAGAAAGATATTTTCACTTACCCCTGTGGTTCAGGTTGTAAGGTTTTGAACCCTGCTTATTCCACAAGCCCAGAAATCCCACTGATCAGACTTACACATTTATGACAAAATCAATCTGAAAGTGTCAAAATCAATTTGAAAGTGTTTAACTAGGACAGTATATCATATTCCTATTAAGATTTTTTTCCCAGATATTTAAAATGACAGTATCATTTTGTTTTCTGACATAAAATGATCCCAGGGAAATAGTACGTGATAAAACATAACAGATTTGAAAGAGAGTTACGGGGGGGAGAAGTCTGCTCTTCCATACTTTTCCTTCCTGTCTGCTTGCCAACCAAAATCAAATCTAAGTTGGAAAATAATTCAAATATTATAAAAAAACCCCAACCCATAAATAAAAGCATACAGCCAATCAGCAAGAAACTAATCAAAATAACCACAATTACATTGTAATCACCAGGTTTCAAATCCCAGGGTTCTGGCTGCTGTGTTGACAGTAGGGATATAGGTAGTGGGTAGAGATACCCCCAGTAAGACAGCCACTAAAATCAATGGAATTACACTGCTTAGAAATCTCGACAGCTACATTGGCCTAGCTCTCTTTCATCTCTTTAGAGCTGAGAATCCTGCTATCTTTAGTTTAATGTGTGCTGGCTAAGCCTTGCAACAAAACACTCAGGAATTGCAGAAGCTATGGGATGCAGCCTGGGAAATCCCACAATTAGGGTAAAGCTCCACTACCAGCTGTCTTTTGGGTTGATGAGTACAATAGGATGCAGAAAATATCTAACCTGGTTTTTTTACTTTACTGTGTAAATGAGTAGAAAGTAAGGCAGGGCAGAATTGAGTTAAGCTGCTATACTTTTCTGCAGTAGTAATGTAAGTTCCCAAACTATATGCAAAGCTTTAGCTATAGCTTCCTCCTCAATGAGCTCCAAGTCTTAGGAATTAAAAAGAGGGAAAAAAATCTCCCCCTTCAAAAAAAAAAAAAAAAGAAAAGAAAAGATATCCAACATCTTTGGTCATAGTTGTGTAAAACTGGCTGATCTAATTGATCTTGCCCCCTCAGGAAAGCTTCTCTTCACTTAATTAAGGGCATAGCCACTTGCCTGATACACTGCTATCTAGTGATTCCCTTGAACGGGTCCATCAGCAGATTAGGGCAGTCCTTAGCTGCTGCGCAGTGCTGGAACATCACCACACTGAGCTGCAGAAGCTGGGGTTTTTCCAAAAGCACCACTGCAGGCTGGATTACAGCTGCCTGGGATACAGCTTCTGTAGTTGTGACTGGCCAGCAGCAAGGCTAATCCACGCTGCACTGACAAACTCCTTGAGAGACAGTATGTCTATACAATTCATCTAGGTTTTTGCAAATGGAAACAACTGTTTTTTAGGTAATGCATTAAATAAAATGGTGTGTATGGTATGTGCATTAGAAGAACACTAAGAAAGTGTAAAGCAAGGTTGAATTGTAACTATTGTTTATGAAGGTAAAATAGCTTTTTGTGTTGTATCACCTGAATATTCATTTAAGTGAGTGCGGTATATACATGAAAGGACCACTGTGTACACCGTATGAATAATTCTGCAAGGCAAAAGTATTATTTTACTTAAAGACACAAGGGCTATTTTAGCTAAATGACACTAGAGAATGTACTTGAGTACTCATAGAAACTATCCGCTTCCTTACTCAAGAACACTGATAAATGAGGCCAACCATATATTTAAGGTGGATTTAACTCTTTGTATTTTCTAATGCTTCAAATCTTAACTATTTTTATAGAACTTCAGCAAGGTAATGATCACTCTCTGAAGACCGATCATTTTAACATTTATAAACATAGAGCCATAACATGTGTGTATCCATCAAGTAATTTAGCTATGAGCAAAAAAACCAATGCTCAACAGTTGTATTTTTGTTCATCATTAAAAGGTTCTTTTAAGAGTAAATTGTTAATTGAGTGAAGTAAGGTAGTTGTCTGTAATAGCTGTTTTATACTTATTCCAAATAAGAAATAGATGAGTAAGGGGAAAATATTAAGAGGACTTGCATACTTATAACTTGTTCATCACTCACGAAATTAGCTCTACAATTATTGATTAGATCATACTAAAGATCTTACTGTTCATTTGCAGAGGCTGTTAGTGGACCAGCACATAATTGTATAAGGAGATATTTTCCTATTTGGCTCTACTTGAGTGCCTACTGCAAAGCTTATCTGAATAAGAAAAATACTTGTAAAATACTTTCTTAGTTTCTTGCACAGAACTCTGCCACTAGAGACTGTGGTATTAGTTTGGTTATATTTTCGCAAAGGTTTTTTTCACTAGTTCCTTTACAATGAGGGACAGAAATTACCATGATAAAGTCTTCCATATGAAAGAGTAAGAGACCTCGAGAGCCAGAAGAAGGTACTAAGCAAGGCAATGTATTGCATTCCTGTTCTTGGTGTCCACCCCTTCCCCATTCCATGGAAGAGGTAAAGTAAATGAGAATGACTGTGCAGGGGTTTTATTTGGTGTTTTGACACACAAATTATAGTTTTGGGACAGTATAACTTTATGAATAGGATTTTAAATCCTCACTCTGTGATTAGTTGTGTAACCTTCAACTAGTTTCCTAAGCCTTGCTTTCGACTACAGTGAGTTTGGGGGACTTTTTGACCAGTTTATCACTCCCTGCTATTTTTTTTTTTTTAACATGCTGAGCTTCAAGAGTTTCCATTGACTTAAGCTGAAACTTCAGTCTGTTGGCAGTCCTGAATTCTACACCCCAAAAAAATAAAATTCAACTAGTCTTCAGGTTTACTGTAAACTTGGATAATATTTGTCATCTCTTTACCTCAGATTTTCCATTTGTACAATAGGCTGCATCTGTTTTATAGAGATATTGAAAATGAAGTATGAATGGTGGTGGTTGTAGGATGATGCAAGTATTTTTGGAGTGCAAAGAATAAAAGATTAAGTTTTAAATTAAGTTTTAAAAATACAAAAATGTTACAAGAATTATTGTTTATTTGCAATACAGTTAAAGAGATTTAACTGGTTTGCACAATAAGGTTAAGTATCAGAAAGAAAGTCTTTTTAAGCATTCCATAATTGTGCATGGACAGGCAGCTGAAAATTATTTTTCTTTCATGTATTAAATTGCTGCTTTTCTTCTTTCCTTCATTTGTCTGAGATCCACCCACTAGATGGATTAACTTAGGTTTTCCATTTGTTGCAAAAACCACTGAGAAATTAACAGATTGTACATTTACTTGATAGCCTAAACTTTTCATCCAGCATGTAATCTGCTTTTTTCAAACTACATATTTTACATTCTTAGGATACAACTATAAGATGATGATGATGATGATTATTGTTATTGTTATTATTATTATTCAGTTTTGACAAGTAAAAAGAAAGAGTTAGGAATCTTTCCTATATTCATTTTGCCATATATCAGTTTTCAAGTGGAGGAATGCAGCTGTACAGAATCATCCCCAAGTGCAGCCGAAGGTTCACAGCAAGCTGATACAGCCTCTGGATCAAGCTACTGAGGTTAGGCCCCTTCCAGGAAATATTTACATAAATTCTAGGGAAAAATATTTGCATTCATGAAGTTGTGTGCATATGTTTGTCTGGTAGGGACACCTAACTGAGCATTTGTTCTCCATATTGTTGAAATTACTAGATGTTTCAGAAGACGAATGTACTTCATTCTTACCTGATGTATTTGGTGCTGATTTTCAGCTTCAGACCTCAAGAGTTTGCCCCTAGGGGAAAATGTAGTCTGATTTTCCAAACTTATTAAGAGATAAAAATCCTGCTGAACTGACTGGGCTTGCTGTATTTCTGTGCCTAAAATAAACCTTTTCTGTAGATCCCTGTTGGCCTCAACTTGCACGTGCGTGTGTACGGACAAGCGTTTCTTCCTTCCACAATGCATTTAATATGGTTTCTGCATAGTTATATGAGTACTTATATGAATCTTACTTAAAATTAAAGACTGAGTCTGAATTTAGATATTAAAGTCTATATACAGCATTTTTAAGTGCTTCTAGAGATAGGTTAGTCAAGGCTTTTTGCAGTGGTTCTGAAAAAATAGCTCCATGAACTAAGTAGTAGTCATCCTCATGTTTCCAGCTTGGAAGTACTGATAAAAATTTGGTTTACTGCTATATGTTAGAGAGCAAATTCTTTAAAAATACTGTATTAAAAACTGGTGTGCATGATTCTAGTATAAATGAGTAGAGAAAGCCAGCTAGCTTTTCATGCACATCGAAGTAACAAATACACCTCAGTAAAAGGAATTCGGGAATACATTCTTGCAGAGAAAAACGAACTTGGGTATTTAAGGATATTTGACTTAGTGTGCATGGATTGACATTTTTTCTTGGTTTTTTAATGTTTCAAAGTTTTTCAGGTAAATGTTATGTATATGTGTACATATCTTTTAAACTTATTCTTCTGAAGTGTATTTCCCTTTGCTATTTCCATGTTATTAATACTGGTTTACACAGGTCTTTCAGAAGGTATGAACAGGACTTAGCAATAGTATCTACTTGAAAGGAATAGTTTTTAGACTATAACATATCTATATGTATACGAAACCTTGGGCATTTTCTTTCACCATCAAATTAGTTCAAGGATTTTGTAGGGGTCAGGGATACAAGACTGGTGTCTCAGTAGTGGAGCAGGCTTCAGTCAGGTACAGTCAGACTGAAACACAAATTATCTTGGCATCAAAGGGTGTGTCTCCCATTGATCCACATTCATGTCGTTACAGTAGTCCAACAACGAAGTTTGCATCATGCCTCCCTGCTTCACGTGTGTAAATAAATAGGGAGATTCAGTCCCTGATTGTTAGCTAAATGATTGGAGAGAAAGAAATGGAAATTAAATATCCAATGCATTTGGGTGCAAAATATAGGTAAATTAAGAACTGATTTGCCTCCTGTCTGAAAAGATGTGGATCTTCCTCCCTTCAAGCTCCCTAGGGCATGACTGTATTAATTTCGTATTTCTGATCCCTAAAAAGAACTTGTATCAGCAAGGGCGAGAACAGCTGCAACTTACACAAAACAACCCCCTCTCCAACAAACAACCAATCCAAAAAAAAGCAGGATACTTTTAGATAGCAAATTAATGAAAACTGAAATATCTTTCCATTTTTGTCTGTCTTCACTGTTTTCCCAGTCCCAGTCTTGCTCTGATCTCACTGGGGAGCTAAGCCCGCAGGGACTTCACTTTGTGGTGAAGACTGCAGTGTCACTGGGAGCTGGGACTCCCACCCTTTTTGGATAATGTGGGTAGATTCCCTTCATCCTTCATGGGGGGAAAGACTCCTTTGCAAAGTGTAACAATCTCCCTAACTCCATCTCCCCAGGGTCTTGCAGACTCCCTTTGACTGCACACTGACAGCAAATCTGTTCCAGTACTTTGGGGAGAACAGGAATTAACATTAGCCCAGGGAAAGGGATAATGTGACATTCTTTTAGTGCCGTTCCTTCCACACATCTGGTGCTGTGATACTTTTATTAATGCTCAGAAACTGAGAAGGTAGGGAATGGAGACAATAGAGACAAAGAGGCTGATCTGAGGGTGACACCAAGCAGGGTTTAAAGCAAGTGACTGAGCTGTTGATAGTATTGGCACTGCCTGGAGATGTATATATTGAAAATCCTTACATTTTCCCCATAGAACAGCTAACATTTTTTCCCCACAGTGGGGTTGAGGGGGAGCGGATGTGTATCAATATCCAGTTGCTTGTGATGGTTTTGGACCTTGTATTTTGGCAGGGTAAAATCTAAACATGTCATCAGTTTTAACTGATTTAGCTGGTTTTGTTACATGTTATACCATCATGCAAGAATCATATACGGGAAAAAATTTAGACAGGCCAAACTCAATGTTTATCAGCAGAGCTCCAGCAGCTTTTGCTTCACCTGCTGTAAACAGCTAGTTCATGCTAACCAACCTTGCCAGCATTGTTGAACCTCCACAGCCACTGCTGCATGGTGGCTTCGAAAGAACAGTGTTACGTGTGTTACAGTGCTGTCTTTCAGTCTGGCAGAGGGATACAGCAGACCAGAGGTGAGCTGATCTAGCAGGCTTTTATGAGAAATTCTGCAGTCCCATAGTGCCCTTACTGCATACAAAACATTGTACATCTACATTGACTTAGTTCTCTAAGTACTAACGCTGGTTTTGTACCTACCTCTAGATTACATATGATTTAATAATGGTTGTCTTACAAGTGCACTGAGTTATATTACTACTACTTTCTGAAGGATATAGAATGTGCTCGCACTGAATGTAGTCTGGTTTCATCCTGGTGACAGGCACAACTCTTCACTTGCTTTTGTGGTATGCGTTCATGGCACGTTGGCAGAGCTGCTAATTGTAGCATAGAAGACATTCTCAGAAGCAGTTGTGTGCCTTCATACCCACAAACTCTTACGGGTACCTTCATACACTTACAAGATGTTAATTGCCGTTAAAGGGTTATTGAATTAAGCTTGTGACATCTTGGTGTGAATTAGCCCCAGCAGGCAGCTAAGTCCCACACAACCACTCACTCACTCCCCTGGAGCAAGATAGGAGGAGTGTGGGTAGAGATAAAGGCAATTTAATAAGCAAAGCAAAGCTGCGTGTGCAAACAAAGCAAAATAAGGAATTGATTCACTACTTCCCATCGACAGGCAGATATTTAGCCATTTCCTCTTCATCACACCTAATGGTTACGTGGGAAGACAAATGCCATCATGTCCCTCCTTCCTCCTCCTTCCCCCAGCTTTATGTGCTGAGCGTGACGCCACATGGTCTGGGGATGTCCCTTTGGTCACTGGGGTCAGCTGTCCCAGCGGTGTCCCCTCCCAGCTCCTTGTGCACCCCCAGCTACTCGCTGGCAGGGCAGTGTGGGGCAGTTCAGCAAAAGCTAAAACCTCCCAGTGTTATCAACACTGTTTAAGCTGCAGATCCAAAACACAGCACCGAATGAGCTGTCATGAAGAAAATTAACTCCATCTCAGCCAAAACCAGTACACATCTTTATCTGTTATTTTATTCCATATGAAGAATAACTGGCATTGAATGTTTTAGTCATGCTTTATTCTGCAAGGTAACTCAGACTTCTCACACTCAAATGTTAGACCAGCTTACAAACGTCCACTTTCTTTTCCAGTGCTATTACAGACTAACATAATATAATATACAAGATACCTTGTGGCAGCAGGTTTCATATTTTCTGTTTTAAGGAAGAGCTCTGAAGCATGTTTTACATTCCTGAAAAGTTACTGTAACTTTTACGTGAAGAAATGAAAAGAAGCAAATAAAGAAATTACAGAAACTTTGAATTCACCCCTGTAGAGGCAGTGTTTCAGATAACCAATTTTGAGGTGTAATTTTTTGCATGCCCCAGTTGTCTTAGCAATTCTATGCAAGTTTGAGATCTATGTGGAATCGGTAGCACTTTGCTGTCTTAAGTGCCAGATCTGTAGGTTGCTAGATGTAGCTGAGTGCTATTAATTATTCTAGAGCTGGGCACAGCAAAATTTGCGTAACTTTGAGACTAAAAGAAAAAAATCAAACATTGATTGTGCTGGCTGATTATTGCATGTTAGAAGAGCAATCTATATTTGTTAAGTGATTATTGCATAACATGATGATAACTGAAAGAAAATACGGGTAATCTTATTTATTTATTTTACTCTCTCTCTTTGAAAAAAGTAAATGTAGAGGTCCAAGATTCTGAATCAAATTTCTAATAAGCCATGACTGCTACTCACAGTGACATTTTTTCCCCTACTGGGAATAAGGTTATGCATCTTTCTTTTTTTGAAGAAAAAAATAGAAGCACACAACAACTCCTTATGATTTTTCTTCCAGTTACTATGCATTTATTATGATTGTGGCATTGAAGTCTATACTCTTTTTTGACACAAGAAAGGAAAAATGTAAGTAAAATGTTGCTTGAAAAGTACTAAAACCAGAATTCTGACAGCATTGCACGATTAGCTCTTACATTAAGCATTTATGACAGCTATAAATTCACAGCATGGGTTTTGAGGTGGGGAGAGGCACCAAAACAAAAATGAGTCCAATTGACATTTTACAGTCAGAACAAAGGGTTGAAAGTGTATGGCTTGTATACGACTACTTATGTATTACATATTAGCCCCTTAAATTAGTACTAAACTCAGTATCAACCCTTAAAGAGGCTTCATGCAGTTCATTATTAGTAAATTAAGTCCTTCAATCATTCTGAAGGTTGAAGAACATTAAATTATATAGTGCTTACCAAATGATGGCCAGAATCTGACTTAATTTACACTCTGGAGTCAATGATGTTCAAGAGGTGGTGAATCAGGGCAGAGTCTGGCCCTATTAATAATTAAAGTAGAACAAAAATAAAGAGCTCATTCAGAACATCACTGCGAATCTGCAAAGCCTTGTGGTATAAAACTGTGCACCTCCAGGAACACAGAGCTGTGTAGCAGTGTGACAGAGTGGAGAGGAAAACTCACTCCACTTCAGGGGCTTTCTTGAATAGAAATGATTTGTATGGAGGTTCTGAAGTTTTGCTGTGAGCCTTGGGGAATGCCTTTGATGCACTTGATTAGGGAACAAGATCTCAACCTTGTAGACTCAGTAAGATCTTCACATGTTTAAATACAGATAATTAGTCTCAGTTCTCTTCTTTTTCTTTTTTTTTTTTTTTTAACTTACACTCTCACATAGTGGGGTTTTTTCTTTCCCTTTCTTGTACTATACATTGATGATAAGAGTTTGTTTAATTGCTGGTGCAATACCCTGTTCCTGACTTATACAGTATAAATGGCCATGTCTAATTTTTGTTTTGGAATATAAGGCAATATATATTTTAAAAATAGATTTTGAAAGGGAGTAGGAAATTCCTTCACACCTATCTGTGTAGTGTAATGGAGTGAACTGCAGAGATTTCTAATCCAGCTGCAAGCATGCTGACGTATGCAGTACCACGGCAAGACCATAGATCAGGAGCAGCCTAGCCAAGTTGGGAAGCAGGTGTCTCCTCAGAAAACCTGCAAAAAGTGTGAGCTTCTGCTGGGGTCCCCATTTGCTGCATCTACTCTGACATGAGCTTTTCAGCAGGATAAATCTGATGTGCAGAAGGCTGTATTCAGTTCCGGTGGCACTGTTCACAGGTATGCACTGTATGCAGGGATGAGGAGAGGATTGGTGGGAGTAGTTACCCTGGGCATAGCCAACAAGATGGATGTCATTATTTAACATGTCTGAAAACTGTGTGATGAGCCCTGGGATTCGGTACATGGTTATCCATCACGAGCGTGCATTGGCCTACAGACTTATTTTAGTCCGTGATTCTTTGCTGTCATAAAAGGTGGTGTGTTCTGCCAAACACTTACATGAATTCAGCTATGTAGGTGGATAAATACATGTGGCTGAGCCATTTTTTTTCTATCATCATGGATGAAAGCTTGATTTTCAGCCTTGTTGAGCACAGTTTTGCTCTGATTAATCAGCTCTATAGAGGCATTGGTCCAAGGTAAATTTTGGGCAAAGCATATTCCACCATACCTGGAAAATGTTCCGATAGTTTTAATTCTCTCTCTGTTGGCAGACTTGTTACTAACCAATTCAAATTATTCAGCTAGGGAGTTACCCATTTTCCATAGCTGTAAACAAATCCCCTTTCTCAGGTGTTGAAAAGACAATTCACTTGGTTATTTCATGGACTTCAAGCCTTATAAGAAATATACAGAGTATATTAGTCTCTGATTCCTGTTTTTTCAGTTTGTGTCCATCTTGTGTATGGAAGGAAAAGGATCACAGAAAGGTTCAGAAGTGTGTCACGCTGCTGTCTGAGGGGCTTTTTGATGAAGCCATTTCAAAGTGGTTTTGCAGACAATGCACAGTATGTTACATCTATGTCAGGGCATTATACAGGGTACCTAATGGAGTTTACTGTGCATATTTGTTTATGTGTCAGGATGTGTTCTAGTGTGGAGGCATCAAATCCACAGAGCAGAGTCTTACCTTTAATCACTTTGCTCTGGCATAGGTTAAAATAAAACAATGTACCCCTCCTCCCCAAAAAACCCAACAAAAAATGCTGGTTGTGTTCCGCTCTGATGCGCCAGTTCAAAATGGCTTTCTGTTTCACTCCACTGGTTTCTTGGAGGCGGGGATTGATCTGTGAATCTCTTGCATGATATGTTTGAAATATTTATCTGAGGTTGAACTGTCAGGTGGTGTCCAACTCACTCATTACTAGGCAGCAGAGGGAGGCCGAGCTGTCAGGAAGTTATCATTTTCATAAGATATGACTCTGTGTTGATATTTATGGACAGCAGGTGCTATGCTTTGTTAAACTTTGCAACTGGAAGAGCTAGTTGCAGGGTATTTTATTGAAATGCAGAAATTGGTAAACTGAAGGTAATGGTAAATTATATCTAAATAATACTAGCACTGTCGTTATGTGTGATATTCATGATTGTCTTTTTTTTCTCTTTGTACCTCTTATTTCTCTGCACCTTTATTCTTAGCATTTATCTTTTTTGTTTTGTTTTGTTTTGTTTTTCTTTCCCTTTTCCTTATTTTCTTTTGCCCTAAGTTTTTCTTCTCTGAATGTGTCAGTGACTGGCTTGGAACCCAGTGTAAGTGGTACCTGGTAAATGACCCGTGCTTTGTTTCTTGATCTGAATACTCCCTGATCTACCTGCAGAGTGAAACATGCAAGTTCCGTTTTGCTACAGATTATTAGTAAGAAATAAACCATCAGATGAAATCAGGCATGGCTCTTTCCCTGTTGTGTACTCTCTCTTACGCCAACATTATGCCATGATACAATACTATTCTGTTCTGTGGGAACACAGTGCTGCATACAGCCAAGTCTGAAAGGCTTTATTATATTTTGGACTCCAGGAGCATGACAGACATTTTTAAATTGTACAAACTATCTAAAATTGTAGTTCTTAAATGTTTTCATTGTCTGAAAGACACATCTTATAACTCTGGGATAGGAATGTTATCTTTAGGTCAAATTACTGTGTGCTGAAGCATGACCCAATTTTCAGTTTAATGTGAATCCTATTTTTGGTTGTGCAAAAAAATATAAGAAATACCCATTGACTGTGAGGTGCTTATTTCAGTTTTATTAAAGAGCTGCTGATTGCAAGTTATGGGATGCTATAAAATTGAAACTGCCTTATTTAAAAAGCATTCTCACTTGTGCGATGGTATAAAGGTTGATTTTGTAGCTGTGTAGATATTGTGTGAGGTTATTTAGATAGTGGTTCTTCATCTGCAGATACTTTCTGTTCTTTCTCTTAAAAAATAGTCCTGACACTTTCACATTTTGTCAGTTAATCTTTAATTCTTTACCATACCAATTAACTGTGAACTATTAGAGAAACAATAAGCCATGAATCATCAGCTACAAGTAGGCTGAGAGTTTAATAGTCAAGAGATTGAGCATTTCTTAGTCTTATATACACTCAACATCAAAGTGAATAAATCCAAGGTTACAAAGAAAGACTATCACATTCCCCACTGGTTTAGAAAACAACTTATTTCTCTCTTGTTCATCTGCTAATACAATGTGACAAAAGGAAGGACCCAATACTGCAATCCTTGATTTGTACAAGAAGCTCTTATTTCTAGAGCAGTCACACTAAGCACAGTATATTATTAACAGATGTTATTCACAGTATACAAATAAAATTCACAAGAACAAACGGCCTAGTTCTGTAAACTTTTAGTTCTGTGGAGAGTCCTCATGAAAATGAATCCTCCCATTTCAAGGGTATTATGTGTGGCAGTACAGCTATTCAATTAAGGGCCTTTGAAACCTTTAAAAGCTTGTACTCTGCCTAACTATGAGCATATAAATAGTCTTTGACTTTCATAGAGTTACTCATCTATCAGAAGTTAAGCTGGAGTTGGTGTATATTTCTGGATCAGTGCCAGACCCTCCTGCATCTTGCAGAACAAAGTTACTAGATGAAGAGGCTGAAGACATTGCTGTGGTCAGGACTACATGGGAAGTGGGCTGCTTCCTCATAAATGTTTGGAAAATGATTGGACCTCCTAAATAGCATAATGACATATAGAAAGAATAATTTAGATTATATTTAGAATTAAAACAGTTGTCACGTGCTAAACAGAGTTGGACACTATGCATTTATAGAAAGCGGCTACATTTCAATCAGGGCAAATGCAATTGGAAGAGTTTCACAAATGCGGTGTCTGTAAGTTAGGATTTTTATAGAGAGTTGTAGAGCATTTCACTCTAATAGGGCTCCTGCAATGGAGCTGGCTTTCAGATCAGTGGGTATGCTCTGCCTGGTTGGAACTTTTTTAAAATTCTAAGTGAAGCAGGCTCAAATTTGGATTTCTGCACCTTCTCATGAGATCGGTAAGCAGAGGTAGACTGGTATATTCTGGAGAATATTTTTCTGCAGCAAAATACTTATTCATCAAAAGTGACAGTCTGAAGGAGAAAGGAGTAAATGAAAAAGACTGTTTCAAACCTAAATTTGGAAATGTTTTCAATTGCTAGAAGATATTGCACAAATGGTTCGAAGAAGCCTCGCATCTGTCAAAATGACCCATATTGGTGGTCTTTGAACATTTGATGGCAGGTGGCTTAGTTCAGAGAAATTTCTTATTTCATAAACTATACTTAATTTGCCAAATTGACATGTTTTACAGATGTCTGTGCAAATACAAAACAAAATATTCAGTCCAACATTGAAATAGGAGGAAGATTGAGTTTAGTAGCTGGTATATCCAAGGAATATCATTAAGTAGCATGCATCTAGATACTTTACAAAGAAATGGTAAGGTTCCTAATTTTATGCTCTTTATATATTTTTAGTTTTGATAGTAAACGTTTCAGACAACTCTAGTGTTAATGCACCTGAGGCCAGTGCTGCTTCCTTGCCATTATCTTTCCTTTCTCAGCCATTTTTAGAATAATTGTAGGAAATTCTGGTAGTGTTTCCTTGCTCAGGTATTCCAAGGGAAAAAAAAAAACCCACCACAAAAACCCCAGCAATCAATAACATTCTGCTATCATTCTTTTATTGTTGCCAATAAAATTTCCTCAATACCACTAAAGCTTCTAATGTGTTCAAATAAATTAAATAGGAGAATTAATAAAATTCTACTCTGCGTCATTAGGAGTAATGAATAGCTAAAAATCCTGCTCAGTTGGAAATGTAGAATTGCTTAATTCAAATTTTAGTATCAACAGAGCTGAGGTAGGGGAAACTAGTAAAAGGTGTTAAGGGGCCTGTTAAGAATCATTATATGATCTAGTTCCACAAAGATAAAAGCACATGTTGAGATAAAATTCTGTCTACATTGTTACTAATTTACTATCACATTAGTTATGAACCAGAATGGAAATATTTTCTTCCGATCAAAATAATAGTAATCAGAGTACAGGCTCGGAAGGGACCTGAAAAATTCTTCTGGACCATCCACAATCTCAGGGCAGAACGTTCTGGTCTGATATTTTTGCAGTGAAACTTCCTTCAAATTGATACATTTTCAAGAAGTCAGGTTAAAAGAACCAAGACTTTTTTTTCTTAAAAATCCCCAAAAATCTATTTCTCCAACAGTCGGTGAGAATATTTGTAATCACTCCTACTTAAAAACTAACCAACTCTCCGACAGTATTTCATGATACTGATCTGCCTTTAGCCTGCAGTCTATCAAGATTTACTCTGAATTACCAGTTTACTGTTAAATATTGAGACAGAGTTTCTGTGTATTTAAAGTAATGGGAGCTTTGGAAGAAGGAGTTGAAAGGAGAGGTGACAAGGTGGTGGGCGGTCTCTGAAATAAACAGTGTATTTACATGAATTCTTTCCTTTGCAATCCAAATCCAGTGGGGAGAAAACAGATGTTACTTTCATGTTTAAGGCACACATTCTTCCAGGTCAATGATTTCTATAGTCAACTGGGATCCACGAAGCTATTATTGTTGTCCATCTCTACTACAACCGTTTCGTTAAGGTCAGTATCCTGAGAACCTTGTCTCTGCAGACTACTGTATTACAGGGATAGCAGTTTCAAAGGCAGCATGAGCACAAAAAAGAGTAGGGAACTATTTCTTTTCTTTTACTGTCTCAATGGAAAATAGTAAGTTATGGTTTGCATTATGAGATTATGAGAAAACGCCAAGAATAAATCATATAAAGGGATACAGAAGTAGTCAGTGTGGTTATCAATGTACTTTTATATTCTGGAAGGATAATTTCCATAAAACAATAGTGAAAAGGGAGGAGGAGGTGGAGAAATGAGTCCTTCAGGAGATGGTCTCTGCTCTCAGGAGAAGTTGCTAAAGCACTAAACACCGTTTGGAAAATACATTGAGAAATGAGCCAGAAACTTCCAGACCTAGATAAGAGAGATGCTACATTTTGTGTCAAAACAGCAAAAAGCTTCTATCCTTTTCCATCTCACTTCAGAAAGACCTATAATCTAAACTACAAGTGATACTGATAGCAGTCTTCTACTAGGAATTTTAAACAAATAGAAATGCACATAAAAGAACACTACAGATTAATCTGGAATTACCAGAAGCTTTTAAAATGTTGTTTCTGAGCAACAGGCTTATTCTCTGTTTAACTGTGAAACCGAAGTATTTTTACAAAAACCAAGTTAAAATTTTATTTATCTGTGGGTTTACTTTTGTGTGTGGAAATCATAGAAGAAAATCAAGTGAAATATTTCCCCCCTCCTTGAAATATATAATTATAATAACTGTATTTCATTTCTCTTGAAAGTTGAATAGCAATAACACTCCTGTAAAAGAATTTACATTTGAAAGAACAATTTTGAAATTTCGATGCACATTTAATGCACCTTTATCTCTCAAAGAACACTAAAGTTAAACTTAAAAGTCAATTTTAATCAGAATCGCTTCCTTGGTTACTATGTTTTTTCTTTCTGTATATTTTAGGATAGCTATATATGAACATACTACTCTTTCCTGCATGTATAAAATAATTGAAACCTAGATATATTCTTTGATTATTTTTTCCCCCCTGAATCAAACTCCCATTTGTAAAAGTTTCCACTAGACTTTTTCAGCTCTCCACTGCAGATAACTCTCTGGACCATATCTTCAATCTTTTTAAGGGCCAGAGAAAATATTAATCTAGAGACTTATGCTGTGGCTTGGCAACAGAGGACCATTACCTATTTTATTTGCTGACCATTTCTTTTTGTTTGCTATTTATGATAAAGTTTTTTACAGTTGCATGGATTATTTGGCTATTATTTTTTTCCATGGGAAGTCCAGCAGTTTACAGCAAAAAATAAGATTATGTTCCCGAACTCATCTTGCAGTTTTGCCCTTAAACTCATGCGTTTTGTGTGCAGTGAGTAGCTTCATCTTACTCCCCAACTAATGCCATAATTGTGCTTCTTTTTTTAAAGCAGTTATTGTGTTGTGTTGACAGGAAAAGTTACTACGCTGAATTAATTTTAGCAGTTTCTGAGGAGTGGTGGTAGATAGTTGGCCTGATATTCAGAGCTACCTGCTGCTATTCAAGGAATGAAGATTAAAAAAAAACACTTTAGCCCATGTATTTCTGAAATACACTTTTCTGTTTTAATAACAAGGTGATTGATACATAGTAATACTCTGCAAGTTCTAAAATATTTGTGATCCCCCCTTCCCTTATCTCCTGGGGTGCTGTTACACAAAGTGTTTGAACTGTAATATAATTTCTAATGGGATAGTGTGGGTCATTGTACAAGCACTGTACACACTTCCTCTCTTCCAGATTACCAGAAAATTATAGGATTGTCATAATAAATAGAGAAGCATAATGCATGAATTACCAAGTCACTGAAAAGACTAGGAAATGGCCTCCTGGGATGTTTTTCTGATCCGGTCTGACCAGTCCAGACTTTCAACACTTCCAATGTTATATGCGGATAAAACATTAGATATTAAAAAAAAACCCCCACCACCAAACCCCAAAAAACGTCCGCAACAAAACATAATGAACATGGCTGTTGTTGGGGTTTTTGCAGCTGCTACAAGAATGAGCAATTTAGGAAGACCTATAGAATTAGGATTTAGCAATGTAGTTTGGGAAATACAGTATAATGCCATTTAGAACTCTGCCATGTTTCCACAGAATCATCATGTTATAAAGCAACACCACACATGGCATTACAAGGTAAGTATCACCGCATTCCATCATCAGCTCACCAAGTCTATGCCCCAGTATATTAACATAGATGAAAAAGAAAAATTGGTTGCCAGTTCTGCTTACAAAACAAACCAACGCAAAAAACAAACAGGAAGGGATGTAAACATGCAGTCAGCAGGAATTCTGCTGTTGTCGTCAGTGGAACCAGCTGACTCCCACTGACTCCCAGCATATATACAGTTCTCTTCTTGCTACCTTTTCCTTAAGCTGAGTCCAGTGCCTTCCTTTCTTCTTTTCTTCCGTCTCTTTTAATACTCATTTCAGTGATTCAGTTTCTAGAACAACCCCTCAAATAGCTGAAGACTAGCAAATTGGCCGAGGCGTGAGAAAAAAGTCGTTAAAAAGCAGGAGGATGGAAATTGTTCTTGTTTACTTTCCCAGAAGAAAGCGTACTGTGTTACCACTCCCAGAGGATATCACTACATTACTGTCACATGAACTAGCACCTATTCTTCTCATGGGGGATTTGTCATTTCCAGACCCTTTCTGTGGATTCTTTACAAACACAGACAGTGGTTACACAGGTAACTGAGGATTTTGATTGTTTTCTGTGCAACCATAATGTTTAGAAATTAGCTTTGCAGTTTTAAAAAGTGAAGCTGAGATTGAAAAAGCAGTGCAATATCCCAACCTATTGCTCTTGCCATATTGGTGAAGGGAACATTTCTTAGTCTTTGGGAAATGCGGCTGAGAGAGGAGAGACAGACTTCCATTCCAGTGAAGGAATGCTGTTAGTGTTTCCTAACCTTTGTAGCTGGCTAACACTTTTACTAGCAAAAGTAGTTAGGAAAAAACACTTATTTTCATTTGTATGTGTACATAGTTGTGAGCTTACAGAAGGGATTTAGAATTTAACCGTATTCTTGAATATGAGAATTTAATGACAAGTCTACCCTTCAGCTTATGCAGCTGCGAAGTCCAAAATACATTTCAAACCGCTTTGTACTCATATGTCAAAGCCTGAAAACACAATGAAGCATTTGGATTTTGGCCCTCGAGGAGCACTGCCCTGACATCTTGGGTCCTGCAGCACTTTCCAGTGATGCTTCATTAGCGTGAAACAGTTTACAAGTAGTGATTCATCGTGGAGAGGAAGGAGGGGCAGTGGGCTGTGAACACATAATATGATGAAGGCTAGAATACATTGTCATAGGAGTTGACGTACTGGTATTTCATCTCAGGGCTCAAGCTCAGTCATTCAGTGAATATAGCTGTAAAGACATGACTAAGAGTTTAACTTAGTCTATAAATGCTCCTTCAGAGAATATTGCTTTTAGAGAGAGAGAGATATGGCAGGGTCCAATCTCATCTGAAGATTTGACATAGATCTTACCGCACCTTCTCCTTTTAAAGCAAGTGTCCCCAAATGGACCTTGAATTTCAGAGGCAAACTTCTACTAAAATGTCAACTAGAATCGTGAGCTTGCAATCAGCTGGTAAGGTAACAATCAAAGGATTGTACCTTGCAAGGGCAGTTATTTCCTCTATGCTTTAGTCCAGCAACTCATTGGCAACCAATTCATTACATCTGTTCAGGTTCTTTGGAAAAGTCCCTTTATCCTAGTAACTCTGAGACCTAGTTTTGTTCCTTGTTTTGTTTAGCAATTTCCTCCTCTCTGTTTGAACTATAGATTGAACGAGTGTACATGTCTCAGAGCTTGCCCCACTGCAAAAATAGTCACCCATCCAGTTCCCCCCCTCACCTGAGCTGCATGAAGGTGACCCATCCAACCCTTTCTTCCTTTCTGTGGGTTATGGCTGCCCCAGAAGCAGCAGCCAGAAAGGCTTAACATGTTCCCCTGCACTGCCACCTATTCATTCACAATTTATGGGAGGATAATGTGTGATGCACAGCAGATTATAAATAAGCAAGAAACCCATGCCATCTATCAAGGGGCGGAACATTAAAAGTGTTTCTAGTTGAGAATAAATCATAGTGTTTATGCCCTGTCCGTGGCAAAGGACTGATCTACAAAGAGGATAATGGTGAATTTTTGTAACTATTAGCTTTTTCAATTCGAATACAAAGCACGCATCATGAATCTGAGTGTTGATGACTGTTCCTCTGGGGGAAAAAATATGACCGTATAAAGTCAAGTCTTTACCGTGGGTTTTGCAGGTAAAACCAGCTTCAGTCACATGGATATGCTGTTATCGGCACCAGAACTAAATAATTATTTTAAAAGCTGAATCATACAGTCAAACTGAAACTAAGTAGCCTTCACATAGCATTGCTCACAACACAGAGCATCTATGAATCTTGATCCAGATTGTCAGCGAGTATAGATCTATCAAGTTCAGCAGAGGGTCGAGAGTCCCATCTTTAGGGTCTGTATTGGAACTGGACATGTAGTAGTGGACTCCCAGACTTTTGGGGGCAATAGAGTTTGCAGTAGAAAAAGTGAACCCAAAATATATGTCATATTAAGTTTTAATCCCGTGTTCTTTCTTCTTTTTAGAAGTGGTTCACTCAGTCTCCTAATCACAGTGTATTATGTTGCTGCTTCACAATCACACTCCAAATGCAAATCACTTCATTGGTTTCTTAGTGACAGCAAGCCCTGTCAGCAGTAGGTACTTTGAATATGCCAATAAGATTTTAACTGCTTTGAAATGGTTGCAAGGGACAGTGTTTCAGGAGATTATAATCAGGGCATTCCGTCAGAGTGCTGCTAAAATAGCAGTGCTTTATTTCACCAGCCTATATGCAATGAGCTAATAAGTGATTACAGTCTTTGTATCTTTATGTTTGAGGACTAGGTAGAGCATTTTGTTCAGTGAACAATGATTGTGTCTTCTCAAGGCATATGCAGCTTCATTAATATTAATGAAGCTCGCATGCATGCAGCAAAAAAGAGCTTATACCCTATATAATCACTATTTATCTAGGCAAATTTAGCTTCATCATTGTCTATTTACTAAAAATAAGCCTTGTGCAGTTGATTTATAACTTCTGCCTGGTTTGTGTTGTGAACAGTTACCGTTGTCTTCATCTCTGAGTCGATGTAAGCACCTTCTGCTCATTTCAAAGAAGGAAGCTCACTGTGACCTTTACAAAAAGGATGTCCATTTGGCAGTTGTCCATCTGTCATTTGCAGAATCTGCGAACAAAGAAGGTGGAAGCTTAGAGATTAACACAGAAGTTCAATAATTTTCATTATCCTTTTCCTGTGATTCTAGTTCTACATTTTAAGTGTAGGGTAAAATGCCATGTGTGAAGTTGCAGTGGAGATCAGAAGGGAACAAATGCTATCCAGAGCACTTTTCACTATACAAGTGCTTCTGACAAGCCCATTCCTTTCATTCAGGTTGAACTGTTGGCTCAACAAGCTGAGCTTTTATTTAATCATTTAGAAATTATGTTTGTAAAGAAGACATGAGAAAGGGAAATCTGCCTTTAAATTACTAAAAAGTGTTCAATGATATCAAAAGTTCTTAATATGTGTCTTCACATGTAATTTTGGTATGTATATACACAGAAGATAATTTTTAGAAGTTCTTTTCACCAGTGTAATTTTAAAAATGTATACACTTAAAATAACTAGCTTTTTTTCAATGAAGTTGAATATCAGCCAAGATTCAGAGATACCTGTAGTAGAAAATGAAGTGATAGAAATTTCTGAAATTTGGCCATATCTGTAGCCCATTGCCCACCTAATGTAAGCCATCCTGTCAAGATAGATCATTATATTAAGTAGCAAACGGTATAATATTTGGGAATTGCAGTGAATAATTAGCTGAATCTCAGCTGCCATTGCAATATCCTGTGAAAAAGGATGTATGTAATTCTTGGGTGTGTAAATAGAGGACAGCTAAGTAGCAGAGGGACAATACCTTGATTCTGTATCTCATTTTCTGACTCCGAACAAGTTTCTTCATTATTCCATGCCTCAGCTGCCGATATTTAAAAGGGATATAATACATTGAGACTAATCTGCCCTGTTTCTTGAAGTTCTGGAGTTTCTAGGAGTATAGCTCTGGGACATTCTACCCTTTTCTAATAAGCAGGTGGTAAAGCTAGCGTAGTCCCTAAGCATGAGAGGCTGAAATCAGAATTTCTTTTTCAAATGTAAAGGAAGACCTCTGTGATCATCTGCTATTCTTTTATTCTTCAAATAAACTTCTTTTTTTCCTCACTTATGTAATCCTTTGTTGCACTATGAATAGTCTGACAAAATTGCATGGTCCCTTGGATGAGTTGCTTTGCCTCCGGCTCAGTCAACTTCCAAGACTTCCAGGTTTCCATATCATGCGCTAATTTATACCATTCCCAATTGCCCCAACCCGAGGCCATTCTTTCAGGGACAAAGGCTTTCCCAGCAGCTTTTCTAGCATAATTTTAAATGCCATCTAGCCTTTTGGAGCACTCTGCTTGTTACAGGCCATTTGGTTGAATTCCAGATACCTTTTAAGTAAGCCCAACTACTAGTTTTAGCTGTCTTTCACAAAGACACATTTCTCAGTTCATACTCTTCTAGCTTTTCATTTAGGTAACAATCCTTTACTATGCCAATCTTTCCTATTCATCAGTTTCCTTCTGCAAATTCACACCCTTCTAGTTCTTCAGAACAAAGTCCCTTGTATTAGTGTTCTATTATCTTACATGTATTATTAGTATTCCTTATCTTACATGCCTAACAGACAAAAATTGTGTCTTGCTTGTCCCCTAATGCCCTTGGTGTTCAAGTGTTCAAGAATACTTTCTCTGCAGTATCCTGCTATGAGAAAGCTTTCTTTTGATACAGCTTGACAGCTGGAGACAATTCCCTCTTTCTTGATCTTTGTCTTAGCCTGCTCTTTAGGATGCTTCTGTAGATTTTATTGTCTGTTCTCTGGTAGGCATCTTAAATAGCACTTTTTGATGGTCTGGAAACCGGGCTAGGAATCTCAGCACCTGGCTGCTTGGTGTTGGTATGTCCTGATGCTCAGTTTGTAGATCTGCGCACTCTAAGGTGAGGAACACCTCATTCTTACCTAATGATTTTGGAATTGCCCTTGACTCAAGGTAGGTTAAAGTCAAGTGCAAAGAAAACAAGTTTTTTACAGTGTCCAAAAACCCCAAATGTTTGTAAAGGATGTAAGTGAAAATATGAAAACAAGCAAAGCAATAAATCATTTTACTTAAAAGCACACTTTACTTACCCTAAAATTACACCACAAAATTTTCTCTGTCCAAGGACTTTCTTCTTAGACGTGGTACTGAAGGACATGGTTTAGTGGGTAATAGGTGGTGGGGGGATGGTTGGACTGGATGATCCTTGAGGTCTCTTCCAACCTTAATGATTCTATGATTCTATGATTCACACTGCTATGACTGGGATAAATTCTTTCTACATTATTTATGTCTTCTATTGGGGTAAAGATTCATTAAACCTTAAGGTAACCTAAGTCCAGGCTGCTGTAGTTTTGCCCTCACTCCCGGACATGTTTGTTCTTTGTTCTGGTACTAGTGTTTGTTCATCCCAGCAGGTAAGCTCAGACAGGGAGCCAATGCAAATAAGCACAACCTGCTGAAAAAAGGCATATCAGAGGGACCAGAATCTTGTACTTAAAGGATTTCCTTTAGAATTTTTACTCCAGAACCATAATGGAAAAGACTAACAGTCAAAATTGCATTTCAGGTTTGTCAAAGCAAAGGGCAAAAATGACATTTTTCTCATGAGTCATGAGGGGGTGACACCTGCTATTGTATTTCAAGGTGGATACCTAATATTGTAGGTAATGCTTATTTTTTTCCAGTTTTTTTCCCCATCTTTTTCATTCAGTTATTTCTTCAAGTTCCGTCAGATAAATTGGAATTTTAGAATTAGATCCAGATTTTCTGTGAATCTATTTATGTTTCCTTTCATTTTACAATAATTGTGAATTCAGTAGAATGATGAAAATTTAAATATCTCAGAAATAATTGGTACAGACAAGGCTGCATATGTAAAAGCTAACAGATAGGGAAAATGTGAAAATAAGTACTATGCGCTTTACATGATCAACCACAAATTAGGAGTTCCAAAGGTCTAGAAATTTTTCAAAAATCAGATGCAAGCAGATACTGCTTTGACTTACAGGCTTTGATTTAATTAATTAAACTAGAATGAGGTCACATTCCAAAACAAACTAGGTGTATTCATTGTGGATAAGCACTGCACGCTGTGCCTGAATCCACACAATCACTTTCCAGGTCTGAAAATAGATTCACCCATGCGGGTAAGCTTGGAGCCATTATTCATCATTATTATTGCTTTTTTTTTAATAGTACACAAAAAGAGAACTGAGGCTTTTTGTGTATGAAGGAAAACACATTCTTCTCAGGATTTACAGTCTAACATACAGTATACATTGAGAAAGATGTGGCAGAAAAATGAAATAAAATAAATCTCTGACCTTTTCTGTCTGCCTTGCTTTTTAAAATTTCTTTGCCTGTTTTCTGGCAGGTCCTGATCTTCCAAAAAGATCTTTCTCCCGTACCAGAGGCACCTACTGCTAATCACCACACACAAAATCTTGCATGTTTCCTGTTTCTTCTGTCCGTGATTTTACTTCACGTATTTATATTTATATTGTGTCCTCTTGTCCTTCCACTCTTTTGGAGACTGGAACTCTGACCCTTTATTTTCCAGAGCTGGTGAGTGTTCACAGTTCATTCTTGGGTTTGTCTCCATCCCTTTCTCTTATAATACATGAAGGGTGCTCTGTCCATATTAAAGATTCCACTGTGTAGGAACGAGATTGATTTGCAGTGGTTCACTAAATGGATTTGAGACCAATGACACTTCTAGCACATTACTTGAGGATTTCCTTGCAAATGAGAAGGTTTAGTAATCCAACCTGTTTTTTTCTTGTTGCAGTGAAAAGGCTCAGCCCTGATATTTTAGCTGGTGTCTTAGAACATTAGTTTAGGAGGAGTGTGGGAGTGCGTTTAATGAGCCTACCTAAGGCTACTATCTCTTAATCTGATACAAGGCCTTGACAGAGGATTAATTCCTTAGGTCTACTCTTGAAACTTACTACATAGTACTGTCTTCTTCTTTGTGCGTTTTTGGGGGAATTGACCCTTTTCTCCCCTTTTTAAGCTCTAACTGTAAAACATGCTGCAGTTCTTAGCAAGACAAAACAAGTTCATTCTGAAATCAATACTAGATATGACTTGCCTTTCTAGCCACCTCCCGTGATTATAGATCTCACTGCTTTTGAAACTCTGCTTGACTATGGAGGCTAATGATGCTTGAAAGAATTTTAAAATTTAAGCAAGAAAATTCATTGTCCAACTGATGATATAAACCAGCATCCTTAGGTATTGATAAAATCTTTTTGAATCTGCAATTTCTCAGTGCTCTAACAAATAGGAATAAGTGGAGCATATTTTTGCAATCAGTGTGGGTTAGCTGCTGATATTATTTCTGTAGTCATATGGTAGAATTAAACCTCTACTATGCTGTTACGCAATTTCAAGTGAAATTACTAGTGAAAATTTTCTAGAATATGAAGTCCTAATTGGGTAAAGAAATAAAAGAGGATTCCTCACCTGAAGGATTCAGAGCATTACATTTTGCATCCTCTTGAGAGAGGCTAAGCAAGTGCAGAGCAGCGAAGCAGACCTCACTCAGACAGAGTGGGAGTAGTGCTTGAAGCTCTGAGAATGAAAGCAGTTACGCTTCATGTGCCGGTTTTGTTCTGGAACTTTTCCAGAATGGAAACTGTGGACCAGCTTCTTTGAACCCAGTAAGCCAAACTTAAGCCACAGGCACTGGGTGACATGTTGAAGAGGAGGAGGCTAACACAACTTTTACCTTGGGCATTCATTTTACAGTTGTGAAAAGAGATTTCAATCTCTGCTGAATCACTCCAGCCCCAGCACAGAAAATGTCGTGCTTTCCTTCAGTGGTTTCAACTTGATTATGGATTTCTTTCTAGATTATTCACAGGAGTCACAGACATTGTCCTACCAATATATTTATTCCCTTATATTTATTGCAGCGGTGCTGACTATGATGCTCAACTCTTGGCTAAACCTTCCTGTAGTATTTTTTTCTTGACTAAATGTTAAAAGAAATTGATCAAGGATGATTTTTAATTATAAAAGTGCTTTGAAAAGATTTTTTTTCACCTGTATAATTAGAAGACATTTTTAAAGAAAATTTTCCAGTCAATTAGTCCCTAATGAAGCTCAATTTGTTTTACAAATTAACCTTTTCTTAAAATAACAGGATGATTTAATGCAAGAGTTATTCTGCTTATTTCAGTCTGTACTACAAGTCCTCTCTTCCACAAATACACATCCCTCCTCAGTCAATAGGAGATAGGATTTAAGTTAATAGGTTTTTGTTCCCTAAAGCTTAACTTAAGCTTCTACATTGACTATGTAGCACTGAAATACTGAGGCTGTTCCCAGAACTTTGGTTTGAGCTCTGGCTTCATTCTTGCTCCAAACCTTGTTGTGCTGTGGTCCTGAAATCGATGTGTTGACTCTCCATAAAATTAAGGGTGCCATATAAAATCTGGTTGCCAGTTTTTCAGGCTCTTCATGATTTTGCTCTCTGGGAGTCAGCCCCGCAGCATTGCTCTGTGGCCAAGCTTTCTCTCACCTATGCTTACACAGCTCTACTTCGGACTGTGTCTGATTCTGTCCCCTCTCTGGTGTAAAAAAGCTATTGGTTATACAGATCCATGCCCATAGCCTTCTCTTGTGTACACTGCATTTGCAGGATGACTCTTCCCAGCGGTGTTTGGGGTCCGTGCTGCCTGTGTGCTCTGCCCCGTCAGATGCTTCTTTGATTTTTAAGCTGACTTCTTAGTACAGCTGTCTGTTCTAATGAAGAGGGGAAGTGAAATGTTAATTGGTTTAAATGACTTTTTTATTGCATGGATTTTATTTTGAAATCATCATAGTTCATATTTTAAGGTGCTCTGTAAAAATGTTTTGTTTATTATGACAGTGTTCAATAGTGCATCGTATTAATCATTGAGCGAATGAAGTACTACCGTTAAAGTCTGCCTGTATTTACAAATACGCATTTTTACTGCAGTTAGGTCAATGTATATGATTTGTGACTAATAAGATAGTGTCGTGGTTTAACCTCAGCTGGCAACTAAGACCGACACAGCCACTCGCTCACTCTCTCTGCCCTGGTGGGATAAGAGAGAGAATCAGAAGAGTAAAAATGAGAAAACTGGTGGGTTGAGATAAAGGCAGTTTAACAGGTAAAGCAAAAGCCACTCACACAAGCAGAGCAAACCAAGGAATTCCTTCCGCAGTTCCCATAGCAGGCAGGTGTTCGGCCATCCCCAGGACAGCAGGGCTCCATCACACGTCACGGTGACTTGGGAAGACAAACGCCATCGCTCCGACTGTCACCCCCTTCCTCCTTCCCCCAGCTTTATGTGCTGAGCGTGACGCCACATGGTCTGGGATGTCCCTTTGGTCACTGGGGTCAGCTGTCCCGGCTGTGTCCCCTCCCAGCTCCTTGTGCACCCCCAGCTACTCACTGGTGGGGTGGGGTGAGGAGCAGAGGAGGCCTCTGCGCTGTGTCAGCACTGCTCAGCAGGAACGACAACGTCCCTCTGTTATCAGCACTGTTTCCAGCACAAATCCAAAGCACAGCCCTGTACTAGATACTGTGAAGAACATTAACTCCATCCCAGCCAAAACCAGCAGAGATACAAAATTATAAGCAATAACAACAGCAGCTGAAATATTTGCCTTTCTCAGCCAACTTTTCTCACTGAGAAGGGGATTTTCAGACAGTGAGGGCAGTTAGGCATCCAGTTTCTGTTGAAAGCGTGTGGAAGTTGAGTTCCCTAACTTTCACTTACCTGTGCCTAGGAGAAGGTTCTGTTTAATATTGTTGTTGAACGCTGCCCATGGGTATTGGCAGCAGTGACAGCTTTGAGGCCAGGTTCCTTTCTTGAAGGTGAACGCATGATGCTCATTCTGTCCCCCACTGTGGTTGTGTGTTGACATGGGGGGGCTGGATGGGAAAGGAGAGTGATATGCTGCCTCTGCTCTGCCAAGGTAGCATTGTGGTTCGCCTCAGTTGCTTTTAATGCTGGAATACTGCTGGGAACTGAGTCTGGAAGACAACTCTGGGGAAAACCTGATTTTGTTCTGTATTTGAGAAAATCTGCTGTGTATAAAAAGGTCGTAGGACTCTGGTTTGCACATCTTTCCTATCCTTAGGAAAGAGGGTATCATTTGACTGTAGTTGGACAAACAGGTCTTTCCTAAAGGGGTATTACGCTATCTGCTATGAAGTGAGATGATGGTTGTAGGCAACCTGAATTCAGCTGGAGTTCAGCTACCTGCAGGGAAAATGCTGACTGAGCTGGATATTGAAAGCACCTCAGGAAGCTCAGGTAAGAAAGTCAGTCTGCATATTACTCCAAGTTATTCTGAAGAGAAAACCAGAGCTAACATTTCTGCTTTAAATTATCCCTTTCTGCAGCCAATGATAATTTTGAAGTGGCTTAGAACAGGAGCTGGCCTTTTATTCATTTACGTTTTTGATTTGTAATGGTAAGCCAGATTTAGGCATAGCTATGAGCAAGTTGTACTGAAATGAGAAATCGAGGGCTGCCTGGTAGTTAAGTGGACTTATTTACATTTAGAGAGTTCTGGACAGAATTAATGATTGGAGCATTTGTTTCTCTTCATCCTGTCTCCTTACAGGCATTAGCTCATATTACTAAAGAGAAACAAAAAGCAGGTTAACAAGACTCTTGTTTAAGGGGCGTTTAAGACTGAAAACAGCAGAAGCATGGCAAAACTGAGTGATCACAATTTGAAACATTTACCTGATGAATCTAGTAATGCCTGTCATCTTAGAGCCATACACTGCCTCTCCCTGTTTTGCCCACCATGTTCATGCAGGGTGAGATTTTGTCTGGCACATATGCCTGTTTATTTAGTTGAAACACTCACATGATGTGTCCGTCTGTCGTAGTGTGCATGATTTAGCGCTTCCTGGCTTTTCCCCGAACAGTTTCAGAGAAAAACGCTGTATGTCTCTGCCTGCGTACTGTTCTGTTCTCAGCTGTGCCCGTCTAGCTGCCGCGCTCAGCAGAGTATGGACTGCCTTTGGATGCAGCCTGACACAGTGAGGCCCTCACAGGCTCAGGGGGTTAGGCATGAGCCTCGTACCAAGCAAAAGATGGTGGCAACACGTCAGTGGAAGTAGTCACAAGCATCTGTTTGATGATCTTATCTCTCTTCTGGGATCTTTTCCAGTATCTTTATAAAAGCTGGATGTTTTGCAGTTAAGGAGAAAGAGAAAGGAACAAATACAGGATGTCTCCCTGTTAAGGACCCAAGCTTCTCCAGCTTCCAGTTTCTATTAGAAACTCCAGGTCTTTCAGTGCTGTGTACATTTTATTTAGGAAAAAGTGCACTTTTCAGATTTTCTGCTCAGGGCCAAATAAGCTCCTCTGTTACAGAGCTGCAGTAAGAGTGGTCCTGCCTTGTTTCCACTCTTTGGGTTGAAGTGACTTTATATGCCGCATGCTGAGCTGTTATAGTTGGGTCAGTGCAAGGTTATATATCTCATCATGATTACCAACAGTGATTTTTCAAAAACTGAATTTAACATGGCAGTCAAAAATAAAACAGCATGAAATATTGTAATTTGTCTCACCAAAACATGCAGTTAAATGGAAGAGAAATATATGTCATTAATTAAGTATAGTTGATTTAGCTGACAGTGGTAGAAATTTGAGAATACTTTTATTATGCTCTAATTCTTCTATGTTCATTC
This sequence comes from Psophia crepitans, assembly GCA_013399095.1. Lineage (NCBI taxonomy): Eukaryota > Metazoa > Chordata > Aves > Gruiformes > Psophiidae > Psophia > Psophia crepitans. The sequence goes on from VWZZ01003902.1 coordinate 168,180, forward strand.
TTCAATGCTAGTACTGTATGTGGAACTAATTTTCATCTATTACACATTTCATAATACTATTAGTCTGATTAATTAATGCATAATACATCCTGGAGACTAATTTGTTTACTCCTAGAGGGCTCATTAGGACTTGCTATATGAATGTGAGATTAGATTTTAAAGTGAGCCACCTTCTAAAGATTGAATCATATGTCTGCTTTGCAGTAAACTTGCAGATGAAAATCTGCTAATCTATATCCCTCGTTGATATGCAGAAGCGTGTTAAAAGTTTACTGAAGCTCGACGCATAGCTCGACACTTCTTGCAACTAAAAAAATGAATTTCCTTACAATAGGTATAGCTTTATATATTTCAAACTGAAATACTGATTTATTAGGACAATTTGCCACTACTGCGAATCTGAATGGAGTAGTACATGCATTTTTATTTTGCATTCAAATTCATGATGTATTCTCATCGGGTTTCACCTTTGTTATTTTACTTTTTAATGATATTGTCTAACCAGAACGAATGGATAACTCTACGCTGAAGCTAAACATTCACCAAATACAGTAAAATATGGGAGCGTTCCCTTGAGTGCTGTGAACCAGCCTAGATTTTGTTGCCCGCTGCTGTATAATAATGTCACATTGTTACAAGTTTTTGCCCAGCAGACCTAAGAGGACCTTTCATTTTTTAAGCTCTGTTTTTTCATACTAGCATGAATTCTGAATGTTTGTAATACTGGTGCGAGTATTGTTAGAGAATTGGGTATCGTTACTGAGCGAGCCAGAGTGCTGGCTCCTGTAGGAGTATGTGTACTTATGTACTTGTATGTAAGTGCCCATATATATGTGTATGTATCTATACAGTGTATATATACTTGTAAAAATACCTTATTTACCACTACCCCCCTAGTTCTGAACCAGCCATTAAAGCTGATTTCTATTATTTCTGTTTTCTATGTGTTAGCCTTTTCAAACAGAAGGAGTAGCAGGTTGATGCTTTTCCAAAAGCTTTGTCTTAGGCTGGTATTCTCTGCAGGCAGGTGATTTACAAATGTTCTTAAGTTAGTTATGGTCAGTAGCCACAGTTCTGAAATAAATTATTACGGACATCTTTCATTTCCAATACTTGGATTAGAAAACTTCCCAGAACAGACTGTGTAGCAAGACTTCCTGCTTTCTGTCAACTCTACCTTTGTTACTGACGGTAAGGTGCTAAACAGCGCCGGTCCCAGTACCGACCCCTGGGGAATGCCACTCGTCACTAAACTTCCCTTGTCACGCACGTTTTCATCGCACTGAATAGAGACGATCTACAGTCAGTCTTTAGACTGAAGTCTTAGCCCTGACAAAGGAATTAGGAGGTTTGTTAATTATTTTAGAGTCTAGATTTTGAGTGTTAGCCTTTTTTTGGTCATAATACTGGCCATAGATGTGTGCCTTTTGTTTATTTCATGGACACTGACCGGAACATCTATTGTTTATGACCGATAAAGGAAGTCTGTTTTCTGAATCTTCCTGGTGAGATCAGCATATCACTTCACACATATATGTTACATGTTTTAGTAAATGTGTTGTTTAGATTTGAAAGATCTTCACCTTGCTATTGTGTAGCATGTGTTTTGACCGGCACATATACAAAACATAGTATCTCCATCTTTTGCTAGTTGCTTGGTGTTGTATAAATTGAATAGGCTGTTTAAATCTTTGGCACCAGTACTTTGACACTGTGCTTATAGAATCATAGAATCGCTAAGGTTAGAATGGACCTCTGAGATCATCAAGTCCAACCGTCAACCTAACATCACCATGCCTACTAGATCATGTCCTGGAGTGCCACGTCTACATGTTTTTTAAATGTCTCCAGGGACGGCGATTCAACACATCAGTTCTTGGCAAAAAAAAGGGAAGTGTTTCTTGAATAATGGAGAATGGAGTTGTCCACTAATAGATTCATAGAATGGTTTGGGTTGGAAGGGACCACAAGCATCATCTAGTTCCACCCCCCCGCCATGGGCAGGGACCCCCTACACTAGACCAGATTGCCTAAAGCCCCATCCAACCTGGCCTTGAACACTGCCAGGGATGGGGCCTCCACAGCTTCTCTGGGTACCCTGTGCCAGGGCTTCACCACCCTCACAGGGAAGGATTTCTTCCTAACGTCCAATCTAAATCCCCCCTCTTTAAGTTTAAACCCATTCCCCCTTGTCCTGTCCCTGCGCTCCCAGATAAACAGCCCCTCGCCAGCTTTCCTGGAGGTCCCCTTTAGGTATTGGAAGGCTGCAATTAGGTCACCCTGGAGCCTTCTGTTCTCCAGGCTGAACAAGCCCAGCTCCCTCAGCCTGTCCTCGTAGGAGAGGTGCTCCAGTCCTCTGATCAGCTTTGTGGCCCTCCTATGGACTTGCTCCAGCAGCTCCATGTCTAATAGCTCTCAGTCTTACTAAGGTGGAGACTAACATAGAGTCTCCTGTCTTTCAGGGATGGTAACATGAATGCTTTTGGCTTGCAGAATTTCTTTTTCTGTGTTTTGGAATAGAGAAGTGTTGACAAACTAACTCTCTCTGAATTATCTCCATGTTCCTAAATTGCCTTGTGAGCTATATGTCCTTCTCCAGCAGATATTCTGGAAGAGCCAATAAACAAGCAGTTCTGAATGAGATTGCCATGATTATATGCATAACATGTAAATATGATCTTGTCAACACTATTTTATTCCAATGATTAATACTCAACACCAATTATCATATAATTCAACCAAAATAATTCTGTATTTTATTTAAAACCCTTATTTTAAAAAGTGTATTTACTTTTTATAAACCCTGAATTACACATTCCTTATAGAGTCACCGAAAATCAGCTAGACAACAACCAATGCTTCTGGAATGTCACTACACTGAAATTGATGGTCAGTTTGTTAAAAAAAAAAAAAAAAAAGTAACTTCTTGAGGATTGGCCTGTGTTTGTTCCTCAAAGGGATGTTGTCCTTCTGGGTCATTCTAGAGGCATTCCAAGAGGTACCTGCACTGGAAATAGTGTTGTCATGCCAAGGAAATGTGAGGAATATGCTGATTGCCTCATTACTCCATATGGTTCAAAACCTTGTGTTCACAAAATTCCATTGTTTCTCACTGCCTCCAAACTCCAGCTTCAGTGACGGAGAAATAAAAACCCACCTCTGCTCCAAGGTTTGAATTTCTACTTTGTACCTTCTGTAGTACACAAATGGTCTTGATTTACGTGAAGAATGAAGTTTGGGGCTAAGTTTATGCACCTCTGATACATTGGCAGCTACCCAGCAAATATGTCAAGAGGCATGTTCGCTCTTTTAGATGTCAGAGTAGGCGTTGTGGAGTGAAACATATTTCTTAGATGCTTCTCCTTGACAACACTGTTGGAAACACTTAGAGTTAAATCTTGATCCCTGGAATGCAAGAGAGTTTTGTTTTTGAATGTGCCCCTGAAAGCAGTTAGTGGAGTGCCCAGGACAAGCTAATTTGTTTTGCTAACACAGTTCAGCTATGTTAGAAAACACTTTTCAAAACAAATTAAACTTTCCTCTGGTATGGACAGGACTAATGAAACTTCCTTCAGAGCCCATCAGCACCATTCATTTATAATCAACCAGAGGGACTGCTGTCTAGCGACAGGAGGCACCGTCCAATCCTAATGGAAACCAGTAGCATCTGCTCTGTGAGTGGGTAAACAAAACCGACAAGTGAAGATGTCTTGAGAGCTCTTTTGCAGCAGCAGGTATTTTATGTGATTCAAAACAGGGTAGGCAAAGCTTCCTTTGATGAGTCTTCAGTGTCTGTCCTTATCTGTAACTCCATGGGGCCAAGTCCTTTTCCTCAACAATATTGCTGCCTGTAAGTTCAAGTAATAAGAGCCTGGAACTATCTCTTGCGTGACAGCTGTAAAGAAATGAATTATTTAATATTTTAAATTAGAATTTCAGGCACTTGTTTCCAAACTGCCTGAAACTATGTAGAGGATAAGCAAAGCGTGTAACTGTCCTTCAGCACTGTTGATTAAAGCTTAGATTATTTCAGCTGGTTAAAACAATTTGTCTTGCCACTGATATTCCAGTGGCAGAGACCAGAGCTCGTGTGCAGCAAGCAATTCTAGCACCATCCAGAAGGTTACATGTTCAGCCCTTGGTACTCTGTGCTGGGCTCCCCGCAAACCATCAGGAAAGAAAGGGAAATTTAGCACTCTTCCTTCTGTTTTACCATCTTTTTTTTTTAACCATCTCTTTACTATCTTTTATTAAATTCCAGACAACGTAATTAAATTAATTACATTGTATGTAATTATTGAGCAAGGAATGTTCTTGTTAAGTGGCCTTGGGAAGTAGATATTCATGTGTCACCTGCAAACATGTTTTAGCAAGCTGTGGGTTTCTAAGAAGATGTATGCCTTGATTGCTAGCCTATGAGTGGAATTTTTGACCTGCAGAATTGAAGGATCCGTAAGTAAGTGTGTATACTGGGACAGTGTGTATACTCTGGCCATACCTAACCCATTGTATTGCATAAAGCACTAACATTTCTTTGTCTTATTTTGTCTTGCTTAGATTTATCTCGGAGACATATAGTAAGACTAATAACTAATCATCTAGGTTTTCTTCTCTGCTTAATTCTAATTGACATGCAAACACTCACCACAACTTTTCAGTTTTTTTCCCACCATTGCAGCTAACAAAAAGGCATGACATGTACATAACGGCTAGCATTGCAGGATTTTCCTCTTTTTTCTCATTAACATTGCTGTTGTAAGAAGAACATTTACTCCCCAGCTAATTAGTTAGAAGTTTGTTCAGTGTTATTTCCAGCAGAATCTGGGAAGTTACATTCATCCTTTGAGAAGAAGAATGCAGTGATTAAATGAGATGAGAAAGCGTTTCAATAATTTTAAAAGAAGCATATTAAACCAGTCTTGAATCTGGGTTTGATATTATGGCAATGCATGTGTATTATACTGATGGAGGTGAAAAGCCCACTGTCTTTTACTGGATGGAGGTGCAGAGGCACATATCAGAGAAAAGGGAGTATACCTTGTAACATATACAGTAGTGACCCATGTGATTAATTTAAGGGCACTGGTGTACATTCTTGGAATTCTAAATTACACAACTGACTTGTGTTGCCAGGAGTTGGACTCGATGATCCTTATGGGTCCCTTCCAACTCAGGATATTCTATGATTCTATGATGACTTAGAAAGCCATAGTCAATAATCTGCTAAAAATTCCTTTATTCTGAAGATTACCTGTGCAGCTGATGAGAGCATGTATTTCCAAAGGAAAATTTTTCTTTTTGTTTTTTTAAATACAGGGTACAGTAAGTTGTAATGAGCATGTGCACACTCAACAGTTAATTTAATTAAGCTTCTAATGCAGGATGAATTCAAGGATAGTCAGCATTACCTCTGGCTGATTTCAGATATGTTGCATAAGATTAAAAGGACTTGATGTTTTCAATAGCAAGAAGTCTAAGGCAACAGGTTCAGCACTGCTCCTGAAAAAAAAAAAAGTAGTGTCTATTTTCCAAGCTGGCCTTTCATTTCGGTCTTTTGCTCTCTGTCACTACCAGAATTTGTGCAGCTGTGTCATGAAAGGGATAAGGGAGTTAATCTAGATAAAAAGTAATCTATCATCATTTAATTTCAGAAAGCTTTCTTTTATTCATTTTTCTTTAATGATAGCAAGACCTTAAAAAGGCATTGTCAAATGCAAGAATGTTCTTCTGCTAAGTTAGACATAAATGTTACCTCTTACACCAAAGACATTGGATTTTGGCTCTTTCTGAAAGCAAAGCAGATTCCCTTCTATATTCTAGGCATTTGTATGGCATTGTATTGGAAACGTACTGTTTAAATCATCAGTTGGCTTCCTACCCTAGTTTACTTCCATAGCACGTTAGTTTGTCAGCAGCTGGCTTTTTTTCCTACCAGTTTCTAAAAGTTTCAACGTACGGACACTGCCAACTGCTTTGAATTACATTTCATAGTGCGCAGCTCGGTTTCCTTCCATACAGAGCGACAGTGCACTGCTGTCGGTGGCTATGCTGGATTCCTTCCGGAAGGAAGTGTGCTGCGCAGGGGTGTGCGTGGCCGTGGTGCTGTATACGATACGAGCTTCACTGTGGTTGTGCTGCAGTTTACCGTTTGCCTGAGAGTTAATGATCTCATGAGATATTTTATAGAATTGGTCTGGTTTTATTTCATATCATATTCTGAATTCTCTCAACTGTCTTACAGCAATTTCACCCAGAAAACAAGGTAACATCATGTGAATCTGTCCAGTATTATAGCCACAGTTTATAGTTGAAAGCGGTGTTATAAGACGACTCTAAATTCAGGCACGGTTTGTACAAACTCCCTGCTGACGTCGGTGCCTCGCACGGATCAGACCTGCTGCCATGCAGATTGCTGCTCGCAGTCTCCGTTCGTGCAGTCCTGCGAAAGCCGCTGCATTTTTTTGCTGGTAGAAAGCAGTGAGTGTCATGGTTCATCTAACAGATATTTCAGAAATGCTGAACGCCATCACTGAGCTCTGGGGAAATGGAGTGGATGTTTGAGAAGCCACCTTCCCCAAAACTGCAGGACCTGTAACAGGTGAATTGCTCTGGCAATAAGGGACAGACTTTTAGTCTGGTGTTATGTAAGCCCTTGAGGTCAGGTATAACCCTGACTGGCTAACGCCACAGAAAATGTGGCCGTTTACACCAGTAGAGATGAGGTTTTTCCTCTGATCTTCGGTCCATGCACTAAACCAAGGTGGACTCTAAATGGTGTAGCTAATGGGAAATATGACTTAAGTGTTTCTTTTAATTTTAAAAGAACAGTCAGTTGAATCTGTTTTATTGTTTGATTTGCATTCTTTAATATGTGCTGTGAATTTTTTAATCTATTGAAATCCTTTTTCACTCCTGTACTTAAATACTTAAATACTTTCACCTCCCTCCCAGGCCACCTTCTGTTTGTCATTGTGTGCATTGCACAAGGACAGCTTCAGATAAGCAATATTCCCAGCTTTAAACAAGAATCTGCTTAAAAATTCTCTTTGAGGAAAAAACATACGTAGAACATCATCCGTCGTAATCACATTAGTAAGAGACTAAAGTAATTTCTTATCACCTTTGCAAATTAGGATTTCATTAGCATGCTTTTTATTTCTTCCAAAGTTTGTCTTAATGAATACACCAATCTCAGTTAGTAAGAGAAAATAGTAGAAATGCTGTCAGAAGAATTTAATTACACTCAGCAGTAAGTATGCATGTTGACAATAATAATATTTTTTTAACAGATAAACACTAGATGTTGAGGTCACAAGGAAAAAAAAGAATAAAAATGTGATTCTGTTGAGAATGATTTTTCTAAAGATGTTTTCATTTAAAAAATATGAAAGTAGGCTGTAATTTTGCTTATCAGCCTGATCAGTAATCCATTCCTGAAATGATTTCTAATTTCTTTACTGTGATCTTGATTTGGGAGGAAGGTGGCAGGAGTGGGAGAAGGGAACATAAAAAAATATTTTTTTCTGTCTGCTGATAGACTAGCAATCCCTCAATCTTCAATAAAATTCCAAAACTGGAAACATACTAGAGAATGTTCACATTTATTCATTTTCTCTAATACATGATTTCTATAAAACCATTATGATTTTTTTTTTTCACGGCAAAATACAAGGCTTATTCTTCTTACTCAAAGAAAGAAAGAAAACAGATTCATTTCAGAGGGAGCAAAACTTGTGTTTTTTAAAAGGGGTTATGAATTTAAAAGAAAACTTCTACCCATTAGGCTATGCTTCCTGTGTCTGCCAGGAATGCCTGAGTAGAATATTTGAACTTAGCTAAGATTTTCAGAACTAACTAATAATTTTATGTTCTTCATTCTTCAGACATGGAAAATTATGTGCAAAAATATCTTGATGCCCCAAAATGTGTACTTTTTAGAGTCTTTTTCCTTCTCCTCCCCCCAATAAGAAAATTTGTCAGGAAACCGCCTGTTAGTTTGCATTGCCAGATCTAGTTTCTTGTCCTAGGTAAGAGGATGTGTCAGTTGATAGATTTGCACGTTGGTACCGTTCTCCAGAACAATACCTGTCTTCACATTTATCTGGATCAAAGTTGGCACAACTGGACTGTGACACAACAGAGATGGTTTCCAGCTGCATGATTTGCAGTGAAAGGAATGAAAAGGGAACATGTGCTGAACTTCCCCGGGCTTCTCGCAAATGTGCTTTGGGTTAAGCCCTTTTCCCAACAACTTCCAGCGTCTGGGGTGCCTGCTTGTACATCTCATTTTCTGTTGCTTTTGCTTTTACTGATAAGTCATCCTTACTACAGATCGAGATAAATGTACTTATTTATAAAATTTGAAACTCTAAATCTTTGAAAAAGCTGTTGGCTAGGACTTGCAAGACAAGCAGTTAAATGATATTTATCTGAATTTAAGAGGCCTCGCACTCGTCTTTATTGAGTTTGGAACTTGCAGACAAACACTTGACCCCACGGTCAGACTCTGCCATGGTACATACATACCATGGATATGCTAGTTCTGTTCAGAGGAGAAAAATTACACGTTAGCCAAGCTATGCTAACCTTTGCATCCTCTTCATTTCTTAGTGTCTTTGTTACATTTCACTTTGCTGATAAATCTTTTATCCTTTCTCCCATTTTTTAATCCTTCAAAGATTTTCTCAATCTTTATCTCAGTCAAAAGGATTTGTTCCTTTTTCTTGTGTTTGGCCCCTCCTGGGAGTCCTAATACCCCATGAGCATGTCCAGTTGCAATACAGCATATCTAGCCAGATGTGAAACAGGATCAGTGATTAATTGCTGATGGGCTAATGGCTTTGCAGTGGCTTAGCCAGCTGTGCAGCAGAGTGCCCTCTGCACAGGGAAGGGTAGTGCTGAACTGAGTCAAGTCCTTTTGCATTCCATTTGTGCCAATAATTTCTTTATCATGTTTTATACATTAACATCTGGAATTAATAATAAATTCAGATGTACGCGTGCCCTGTAGACGCAATGATGCAGACGTCTAAATAATGCGATACACCGGAAGGATTGCTGGGAGAAACATTAGTCTGGTAAGAGCTTGTCTGGACACTGCAGCTGGTAACAACACTTAGTTTTTTGCGAAGGGAAACTAGAAATGAAAAGTAAATGCTCTCTAACTATGAGTACTTTATCTGGAGCTTACCTCAGAGAAATATGGAAAGTCAAAATACAGAGACCACAAAAATAGAAAATAAAATTATAAATTAGGCACTACACCAGCATTCCGTTGCACAATAACTTCCCTTTCCAAAAATGGGAGCTTTGCTGAAAATCCCAGATACAAGGTGAAGGACAGACTGAAGCATGCAGCCTGCTGATCCAGTGCTTCAGTGAGAACAGATGGTATTCTGAAACAGTCCATTTGTGATCATTCCATAATAAAGATTAAAGTTGCATATTCCCCCAAAGAGGTGCTTTTGGCAGCCTGCCAATTCAAAGCAAGTTCTTGGCCCTCCTCTTCCAGCATTTGACTCCTTTTTGGTTTTTTTCAACTTATCTGAATCATATCATTTTTCTGATGATAAATCTTTCTATAAAAAGTCAAGATAAAGAAAAGGTTTTATATTGCCATTGTTTTCCTGTTATAATAGTCTATTAACTACAGTAGGAAATTGTTTTATTGTTCCAGACCATAATCTTACAGTAATGTTTTTAGTCATGCACATGTTGGAGCTGTACTCCGTTTCCAAGGTGTGTGAGGTTGATAATTACACAATGAATGCAGGGCATTCTCTCATTGAATTTGTCCTTGTGAGCTCAGAAGTGTGGGGGTGTTATAACAAGGCAGCAGCTGTAACTGACATTCTAATCACAGTCAGGAGTCTGATATAAATTAATTTCTTTTCTTCTTTTTTTTTTTTTTTTTTTGGTAAGTTGGCTGCAAACTGTTATTTTACTGGTTATAGTGGAGCTCATACCCTGACAGGTTGCATAGTAGCAGACAACCATTTGATAACCTGGGACGGCAACACTGAAAAAACAATAAGCTCCTTATAAATGCTAGGTATACAGGTATTACCTCACACACTTAAGCTTAATGTGAGCTCAGTTCTGATTAGTTTCCTGTAAAATTGATAACTACATTTTCAGAGGTCCATTCTTTTCTCTTTTTTTCTAATACAGCATGGCAGTTTTAGAACACTGTCCATGTATCACCTTATTGTTATTACATTTGAAATATGTATCTGTGTATATGCGAAAAAAGAAAAAATTAAAGCATCACTTGAACGGTGAATGCAGATATCAGTGTATTATAATATTGCATAAACAAGTAGGTCTTCAGGCCCTGAGCCACTCAGCCTTGTTTGGAAGGCACTGAGTTCTTACTGTATTTTGGTCAAAGTAGATGTTCATTAAAATTGAGGCAAGCGCTTGCTTTCACCCTTCCTCAGTTACTTACTGTTCAGTAACCATTCAGATGAGAACTTAGGTTTAAATTCTGTAATTCTTATAACATGTGCTGGAATTATGCCAGTTTGCAATCTATGAGATGGAGAACACTGATATGTACATCAGGGAAGCAGGTAAGATTTCCTAGTGTCTGTATGGGATGTACATATTACTATGTGTTTCTTTCTCTCCATAAGTACTGCATTTCCTATTATGTTATATCATGAATGTAAATGCCTTTTTACTGTAAATACCATATATTATCTCTGAAGAGATCTTCTGCCTTCCACTGTTATTTGAGAAACCGTTAGAGGAACCTTTTAAACATTTAATATGTGGTTACATTGCTGTGTCAGGTGCAGTGATTGCCTCATCCTTGAGGCTGGTGACTGTGATGCCACAAAAAAAGAAATGTGAATGGTAGGACTTTTGTCTTTAACACTGAATATTTCTGTGGAACATGGCCCAGCATAAAACAAAATGCCGGATAAATACGTTTGAAGCTCTCAAACAATAATTAATTAAGAATTCTAGGTTCTGTCTTTGCTGAAAGAGATAAAAGGAAAGCAAAAAGTACTTGGCTGCTTCTACAGAGATTCTTGATTAGTATAGCTAAAATGATACCATTTGGTTATAATGCATAGGTGTGCAGGGTCAAATGTATTAGTTCTGTTCTTGGAGGCAGTTTTGTAGCTTGAATATACTGTGGCATGTTCGTGTCATCTGTGGGCAGGCAAAGAAATAATTCCAAGCGGGCCACAGCCTTAGAAAAGCAAGGCCACTAAGTAAGATTAAAAGATCTTTGAAGACAACGCTTGAGTGAGAATTGTAATACTTCGTGCTGTTGAAGTAAATTGTGTTCAACACTAATCAGTGGGAATTGTGACCATGTTAATAAAAATAGAATATGATAAATTATTAGGTTTCTCTCTGTGCACTGTCATTTTCTCAACTAGAAGAAATAACCATTACTTTAGGTTAAATGTTTGAAACTTCTCACAACAGTCACATTTCTTTGTTCATTGACTATCACAATCCAGAGATCCTTCATAGAATCATTCTATAGCCAGTTCTCCATTTATTTTCAGATATCACATGAAGAGATGCAAAAGCACGTCATAAGAGAACAGAGTGCACATACACAGTGCTGTTAGCTGAAACTAGACTGATTCATTATGTCAAGATTCTTACTGTGAGGCGCAGCATCCATTCCCAGTGCTTCATTTCTTTTTGTCAAAGAGCTAAGTAGTAAAATTGCAATGGGCCACATCGTAAGAGGATTCGATATGTTCTTCGTAAAAATAAAAACTTTTATACATCTCTTTTTTTTCCATAACATGTATTTCCACATTGTTGTTGGGAAACGTCTGAACTTCAGTAACTTTGATGAGCTTGTAGTATCACCACAGTACTTGACTATACTTTGTTTGGCTTAGTTTGTAAAATCTGCTGACTTTGCAGTGGCTCAAGTATCAGTAATGGTCTTCAGGCTAAAGCTAACACTAACACTACCCTCCCAAACGGAGCACAGTAAAGGTAGGGCGATTATTTCCTTTTGCTTAACTACCTGGTGAAGTCAAACTGACAGACTAGCACAGGCTGACTACTTTCTAAAGGCACACAGGCTGCTCTGCCTCGTTACTATGAGCAGGTAAGTGCTGTGCTCTTCCCATCTCTTGTGGCAATGATGACAGAATCATTGCCTTGTAATTGTGCCCAGAGGATGCTAACAGAAGAAACGATGGTGGTCTCTCTCCACCAGTGCAACCTCTTTTGTTCTCTTTTACAATGCCTTCTTGCAGAGCTCCTTCCTAACAAGTTGTGCATATCCCTCTCTCATTTCAAGTGAGCACATGTGTTCTGTTACATGTCTCTGAAATACATCAGGATCACCAGAAGGAATGAGAACTTACATGTCCTGCCATGAGAACCGTGTCCTGCCATACCTTAGTCTGACTGTCTGTATGGCATAGGGTAGTCTGGTCAACATGCTGCAACATTTACCGTCCTCCTAGTTACAACCTAGGAGAAAGTCTGGAAGTACCTGGCAGCTCTGTTGGGCAGTACCTCTGGAGCAGTTAGCAAAAGTGTCACATGAAGTTAGAGCGTAAGCTGTAGTAAAAGCAACATCATGTAGCATGTATGCAACGTGAGTACCGGTGTGTACATTCATTTTTATTGTTAGCTGTGAAACTCGAGTTTTTCTGTTCCAGTGCAAACTTTGGGCCTCTTCACAGTTCCTTTCTGCTTTTCTTTCTTGTATTTTTAAACCACTGTTAAATTATAGAAATGCAGATAGCAGTTCTGTAGGATCTTTAGTATTATGCTAGCAGATAGTAGCGCTTCCAGTTTCTGGATTTGGCATTCTACATTTTTTTCTCTATTTCTGTAGCTGAAAACATTTGCTTTTGGAGACAAATGTAGTCACACTGGTATCACATGAAATTTTAAGTATGGCAATATTGTTAGCGTAATTCCCAGCGGTGTGTGCTATGTCTAAAGCCAGCAGTGATCTAAACAACTGAAACCTGGGTAAGAGCATGTCTTTGGAAATAACGTGTAAAGATAAATAGTTTGACACAGGCTCTTTGGTGAATTTAAAATCAGTTAAAGAGCAGTAGCAGCTGTCTAGTAGAAGCAGGTCTGCTGAAATGGTTTATCTCTTCTGAGAGTTTTAGTCCTGTGTGTTTGGAGCGGGGCGGGTGGGGAGGGAAAGGGAGCAGAAAGGGAGTCACTGAAGGCAGCAAAATAAACTGACTCCCCACATCTTCACCTGCTGTTACTCAGGAGAAATGTGATGCTGTGGCATATTCCATACCTCTTTATTGAAATTCATCTGCGGTTACTCAGGAGAGAGACTACTTGAGTATCTGCATCTCCGTCTGGGGAGCGAACAGTTGTCCTGTTTTGGGGTGGGAGGGAAAGGAAGGTTCACTATTAGAAATAATTTTTTCATGGCCACACAAAACAATTGCATCTGTTCTCACGCTCAGGCGGTTAGAGAAAGGATGTAAGACTGTCAAAATAAACAAAGCAGCAAGTAAAATGTTAGAGAAATACTTAACTATACATTTGGTTTATTTATTTAATCTTTGTACTCCCTTACTTAGTACTTCTGTTCTCTCTCTCCTTTTTTGACCAATTCATAATTGGTGTAATTTATATCCCAGTCTACCTCACATTTTGAATTTTTCTTAACGCATACCTTTCAGTTGCTGAGTAGTAAAACTGATGATACAAATAATGGAAAGAGCTGCTTTGCACTGGATTTAGCAATCAGTTAGGCAAATGTTTATGTAAAGGGTACCTGTATTGCTTCTGAGGCTTGGATATCTATGTAAAATCAAGACTGGAATTTCTCTGTACCTTGAAGTAAAGACTGTTTAGTTACATTAAACAAGGTGTTTGCCAGGAACCCGATGTGAAGCTTTCCCCTGTGTGTGTGTCGTCGTACAACAGGTATGTAACTAACTTTACAGCCGAGCGATCTCACTGGGAAGGGCAGCCCCAAGATGGCAGTGGGAGATGTCTTTTTGGCCGTCACCAAGAGCACTGAAGAGTGACTAAAAATGGATGGATTTTGTTGCCTTCGTGTTTTGCGCTGTGTGAGTGTTAGTGCAAGATGAATGCCAGTAGACGCAAGACATTCCCCATTGCCTCTTTCTTGTGAAAGCTATTAAGCAGCTTTTGAACGTGCCTGCATCGTTCTTGGTTTGTTTCCTTTTAACTTGGGCTCATTTCTCTCATCTCTGTGAGTTCATTACTACTATGAGATCACTCTGTGCAAAGATGATTTAATACATGGAGGTAGATCTTCAGCTGGTGTAAATCAGCCTGTAATGTTCATGGGTTTTGACTGATTTACATCACATTATGATGCAGTCTTTACCTTCAGGCTTACAATTTATAAGCCAAACAATTTATATTGCAACCATTTCAAACTGGTTTACATAACAAATATTTTAGATCTGTGGTCTCCTTGGATCCTAATTTTTGGGTAAAGTTTTTAGTTGTATCCAGGCAAATACCACAGTGGTACGGATCATGTGATTTTCCAGACAGGTTTTGATTCCTGAGGCTCCTTTAAACTAAAACAGCATCGTGTTTGCTGCTGCATGCCTTTGCCCACTGCAGCTAATTACCAAGATATGTGCATAAGAAAAAGCATTTCTGTTCTCATCATCCTTCCCCGGCTGTGGTTCATTCCAGGTTGCCCCAATCAAGTATTTGTAGCATCACAGTTCATTACTGCATAAGTGAGTTTGATGTCACAGAATCATTGTTTTCTTCCCTGGACGTCTAGCTGAGAAGAGAAACGGGCTGTAATTAGGAGGGAAGTTGCTTCTGTTGTACATGTGCACGTGCCCGGTCTTGGAAATCAGCAGTGGTAAAGGAGAGGACACACAGAAATAAACAATTTTAAATAGAATTATTGAAAGATAAGATTTGAAGGTGATGACTGAAAGAATGATTTGAAGATGATGCTATATGAAAGATAAAAGGCCGTTCATACATCTGAAGTTAATTTTGTCCTAAAGAGATGAAGCAGGATTAAGAATATTTATATTCAACTTGAATTAGCTGACAGCTTGATTACAGAATATTTTGTTGACTGATAGATACATTCAAAGAGATTGAATTCTAGTGCTGAGGAAGAGCAACTCCAAATCCAGGAAGTAAAATGTAAGAAATAGTAGCATGAGTCTCAAAATCATGTGGTATTTCCAGGTATGGTTCTGTTTGGGGGGTCCCTGCTCCCCTCGGGATTGGTGCAGGCATCTGCAAGGTTCTGCATCGTTACCAGAATGACTGTAATTACTATGGTTAGAAACAAAATAATTGTCTTGGGTGGTAAAAAGGAATGTCTGGAATTTTTAAATCTATATTGTTTCCCAGTATGACCACACCACAGCTGTGCTGGTACTGGGGAGCAGCCCCTCAAAGAGCGGCTGCCTGCCCGCTGCCTGACTTGTGCTAGAAGGGCTGTGTGTGTGGCCCCACAGAGAACTGCTGTGAGACCTCAAACAGATGGCTGGGGAAAGGTTTCTGGTTTGGGTATTGGTTTGCTTTGCAGATTTCACTTAGCAGTCACACAGAAAGATGTGCAGGCACATGGCCCCGTGATGGAGCTGACCAGAGCGTGATTGTGCCAGTCCTGCCTGGCGCAGGGGGCTGGCGCCCAGCAGGCTGCTTTCCCCTTCCCCCTCTTAGCCTCTCTTTTGCCCTAACTTTTAAGGTTGCATTCAACAGTCGTGCATAATCTGTGTTTTACTTGGACTATGCTTTTTCTTGTTAGAGTGAATAAGGAACTAGAGGCCTGAAAGCCAGTCAGCGTTTCCATGTCTAATCGAAGTATTAGGTTACCAAAAACAGTGTCAGGTTTGGAACATCAGTGCTCCTTACTGTTGTTTACTGCTGTTGTGGTGCCGTGAGTTTCCAATACAAGTAATACAAGTGGATGTGCTGTGTAATCAGTAGAGATATTTTAAGCACAGTAGAGATTTTTTAAAGCACAAAATTAAGTAAATTAAAACCCAACATTTACATTACTGCAGTATCAAAATTATAATTTTCATAGTCCAAAGTCAGTGCAAAAAATGTTTCATATACCAAACAGCATTTAACCAATTTCCTTCATCCTATTCCATGCTCAGTTGCAACATGACTACTAATGCAAATAGTATTTTTTTTCAAAACCCTGTGAGGATTATATTATTCTTATCAGTGTTAGATGTCCAAATATTAACTCTGAAAATGTCAGAAGATACACACAGTGAATATGATTTAATGATACTGGGAAGTCGTAATGTATTTAATGCCTGATTTTGGAGGTTTAAATTTTAAGTTTGTCTTCATTAATGGCTGTTCTTAATTAATTGACACCGGGTTATTTTAGCAGCATTGCCAGCAATTTTGCCAGTATTGTTGGCAAATGACAATGTCATTTAATTTTAAAAAGTTTTTAATGTGCATTAGTTTACTTGTCCTTTCAAGAATGTTGTTTCCTTGGAAAGCAAAACAAAACAAAAAACCACACTATAAAACCCCAAAGAAATGGAACCATGCTAAGCTTTTTTTAAGTTTTTAGGATCACTGATACCACTAATGAATAATATGAGGAAATTCTCCAATAATTTGCACACTACCCTGAAAGTTCATCGTTCTCTTTTGATCCTACAACAGTAAGGAGATGTGTACTGATTTTTATGAAGTTCATTGGGTTTGTGATACCACACTGAAGCTTTGTCAGCACACCAAGAACTGTCTCTCAACACAGAGTTGAGGCTCGATTCTAGACTCGGTATTTTTTGTTAAGGTAACCAGACGATTTCCGTAACGTGGCCTGAGACTCACACATTTGATCTCACCAGTAGGAAGGTTGTGGCTCAATGGGCCTTTCTGTAGCTTGTGTTGCTGCTGTGAATCTTCATTTCTTGTTTTGATTTGGAGTTCCAGCTCTGGTGACAGTGATGATGAGCTGTACCATAGGTACTTGTTTGCTCTGTGTGGGGTAACATCTGTTAGGCCCAAAATTTTGTTGAAGCCCCACAAGTGACAAATGAGAAAATCTCAGTGTCCAATTATGTGTCTGGAACTAGTGTATTATATTGTACAAAATAATGAAAAAAAAACCAAAAACACCACCAAAAATTATAATGATAATTAGTTTCCCCAGCTGTGCAGGAGAATGAGGCATTTGTTAAGGCATTAGAAATAAGGGGGACATAGACTGGTCAGTCAGAATATGCTGTTGATCGGTGTCCTTAGGAAGTGCATTTTTACTACTGGATTCAGTCCCAGAATTATTTGGCTCTGCTCTGCATAACATAGAGCACTTCAGCTCTCGCGTCCTTGATATAATAGAGCCGTACAGCATCACAGTTTTAGCTGGGTAACCACTACAGAAAAGGAAGGTTCACATTTCATGAGCATCCAGTTGTGGCAGATCTGGTGCGAATCAGTAAAATGCTGCCTGCAGATGAAGCCATCAGTACTGTTTCTCGTATGCTACTACTATTTTTTTAAGGGTACAGGGGGAGATGATGAAAATTAGTCTGCTCTGTAGTTCCTAGCAGCTAACTGGAGTTTTTCCAGTAGGTTCTAAATTGTTGCAGAATGGAAGATGGGAACCCGCGGGGGGAGGGAGGTAGGAGAAAGGAGGGGGCAGCAGGTATTGGACAGCAATACGGACTATATGAATACAGATTAGCTTAAAGTTAGACCTGAGTAGGATCTTAAAGCTGATATAGATGGACTCCATAAAAATTCACTGTATGTTTCAGTAAGGTTCTTTGAAAATCATTATGGCATAGATCATATATTTTTAACACTTCACAGTGAGAGTAAAGCCAGAAGTATACAGATTTTTAAATAATTCTTCTAAGGTCCAATTAAAAGATTTCTCAGGCTCCTCAACTAATCACACACTTGTTTATTAAAAAAATCTATTTAAAGCATTGCATTGTTCTCCATAAATATTCATGTTTATTTTAATAAGTGTTTTACAGATTTATTTTAATTCTACCTAAAACCCTCCAGTGGCTAGAAAACTTCATATTCAAGTCCAGATGTACAGACAAATCTGGAATGTATTTCTAAGATGCCATAGCACAGTTATTAAGAGTATTATTAATGACAGCTATTTTTGTTGTTGTTTTTGATTGCCACAAGAGAACACAGAAGCTTGCAGCTGGGATTTTTTGAAGCAACATTCTATTCTTTAGAGAGGTGTTATTTCAATAAAAACAATGAAATCAGTTAGCATAGGTAATAATATAATTATAGTAATTTATTTTGGCTATTAAGTGTTGAATCCCCTTAGCTAATCATCCACTTAAAGCTGTTACTCAAAGTGCCCTGGTTGCTTTTGCCTTAAAGTTAAACATCACGAATTCTTATTTGCTGATAAATCCATTTTTAATAAATTCCTGCTGTGCTTTTCTACTAGTGTTAATCTGAACACTATCAATAATGTAATGCATTGTTACCCCAGCCTAGTAAAGGATATTTCCCATTGTCCCATCAGTAAGAACAGCCATTCCTTGACGTCTTGTACCTGGTTACAAATTGAAGCTCACTTGCTTGCGGTTAGAAGAATCTCATTGCTCACAAACAAGAGCAGTACGAGAGGAGAGTTTGTTCCTGGGGTGTTCGGAAAACCCTTACGGGAGCTGGCTGGACACACTCCCTTCCAGCATGAGTCTCCAGGATTTGGGCAATCCAGAATGTGGTTTCTTAGATGCATGGGCTTCATGGTGATCGTAAGGGTTTGGAAAGGTTGGCAACTTGCTGAAGGGTTTTTGGGATGACAGTTGTTGGGGTTTTCTGCTTGCTTGTGTATTTGTTTGTCTTTTGCCTCATAATGCCTAAAAGCGGTGACTATTTTCTGGCAGTTTCACTGTTTGGTACTCCTGAGAAATGCAGGGGACAATCTTTCCTTCTGGAGTCCTCTGAAGCTGAGAAGAAAACATTGGCTCAGCTTGAATATCTTAAGGAAAAAAAAAAAGTTTTCCTCCTGGTAGGTATGTCAACTCTTGCACCCCAACTAAATTTTGAATAATCCTCAGAAGCTGGGCAAACTCGGTGTTAGGCTACGATAGAATTGATACGTCATTGAAACAATTCTCTGGATCTCTGCTTTTAAATACTGATTGACTTGAAACTCAGGATGATGGGAAGGCTATTATTAAGGGATTTTGATATCCACATTTCTCTCTTTTTCAAGGGGTGTTTTTGTTTTCTTTCTGGAGGGATGTAAATTAACAGCTTTTGGGACTTTCAGTCAAGGAGGGAATAGGAACTCTGCATTGCATCTTTTTTTTCCTTTAGGAATCACATTTTACTCACAGTGAAGTACCAAAAATTGCCATCTTTCATAAAAAGGATTAAATTAAACTGTGCTGCATAAGATACTTTGACAATTCCTATAGAATATAATGATGAGTGTTGTGATAAAAATGATCTTTTTAAGGAAAGCCTTTGAAATAAATTTGTTCTGTTTCTGCAAGGTTTAAATGGATGGTATATACCTTTTTAAAAAAAATACTTATTTTTTATTTCTGACTGTTAATGCCTAATGTGGAGGTTTCTTTTTATCGTGCCTCTAAATTCACTTGCACGTCTCAGTAGAGGCAATGTCTCCTTTAACATGAAAGTGAGGGAATGGTGAGGTTACATGACTATTGTCCCCCATGAAGGAATTGAACAATGCACAGCTTGAGATCAGCTATAACATGAAAAGCAAAATAAATACATTCTTCTGCTGAGCTTTGGTAACCCTTATAAAGAACCTGGAGTATTCTTCCAGTCAAAGTTACTGTAAATAGTCTACTAATTGTGTGTTTATAATTATTTTAATTTAAATAAGAAAGAGTTAAGATTTCTTGGAAATGTAAAAAAAAGTCTTTTGGTAATCAGTTTGCTTCAAAAATGGAAATTTAAAGTCTAATCTGATAATCACAGGTGTGATTAAATTAAAGTAATATTAGTAAGTTAATTGACTTTGATGGGAATAATAAAAAGTTAAATACATATACAATTGTTCATTAGTAAAATATAATCTGGTTACTTTAATAGTTTACAGAATGCCTTTCATATTCTCTTACTTAATTTGTAATTTTGTTGGATAGAAAACTGCAGTTTTTAATTTGCAGTAACAATACAACTGGCAAGAGAAAAGTTAATCATACGTGATGCCCTGTTTTTCTTAAAGCCTCTTCTCTAGAGATCCTTTGATTACTGAGCATCACAGCTTTCATGTGCATAAAGGAAAAAGCTTGAAAATGTACTCGGATATATTTTATAGAGGGCAAATAAATAAGATTACAAAAAGTACTGGTTTAGAGGCTGCACTTTGTAAAGACAGAATCGTGTTGTGAAACAGCTTGCTAATGGTTTTTGACTGCTTTTGTTCATTAATATTTATTTCAGTATTTCCTTTATATCTTAGATCTTTATTTTCTGTTTTGTTAAATGTTGGAAATGGGAAAGGCAGTAGTACAAGAAATACAAATTTGCAGGCCAGAGAGTGTGTTACTGGGGTGGTCAGTTTAGGGATATCACTGTATAAAATCTTATATTAAAAAAAATTAGAACAAAGGCACTCTAAGCTCATGGTCAAACAGTACTGTACCCACAGACTTTTTCAGTCACCGTGAAGCTTTTCCTCTCTTAAAACGCAGCAAAATCTGCTCACTTAGAAGCAAGAAAAAATTTCTGTAAGTGATGGATTTAACACACTGGATAACCTTTTCATTAGACAATTATGTGTTTCAGTCCATGGGATATGAAGTGTATATTTTTTGTAGTACGTTTTCAGATGTCAATGACCCTATTTCATGGAATATAAGTCACACTGTGAATTTAAAGATCTGAAGAAAATCAGTAGATGAGACATTGAAGACTCTTATATCAACTGAAAATAGGTTGGGGAGGGGGGGGTTCCTCTCTCTTTTTTAATCTTCTTGCTGAAAGCTCAACCCAAACATCAAAAAATCACTGAAAGACTTGGATAATAATTACTGGAGTCTTGGATTTTACTGTAAAGAGCTTTTGTATCCTAGCAGTATTTGAAATCCTAATCCACTAGGTACAGTACCTCCAGGTAAGGCGCCAGTAACGTAAGAGAGTCAGTCCATTGAGCAATAGAAAGTATTGCTCTACATCAATTTTTAACATCTCTTACTTTCACAATTGATAAAATCCAAATTGTATAGACACAATTCACACTAATCAGAGTAATTAACATAATTACATTTATAATTAAATATGCATCCATTTGGTGTTAATAGTAGGGGAGACATTTTCACAAACATACCTTTCACTTGCACCTCAATCAAAGTTAAAGAAATTAGACTGTCCTTTACTGTGCTTCCCTCCTGTAGTTCCTGTATGAGGGTGCAAGAACCTCACCTTTTTCCTGTCTATTTCTCACCTTTCTCACCAATTTGAAATTTCAGTTTTGGACACTTGAAATTTTAAGAACAAGCCACATTCTCAGAAATGCATGACTGAGAATTTAACTAGATGTTTCTCAGGAAAAAAAGACTGGATCACCATATGCACTGATTATATGTAATCCAACAGGTTTAATTCTGAAAAAGATGCCATTTATGAATACTTCAGTGATTGTAGGGATGCAATTTTACATTCTCTTATTAAAGCTGTATAGGATTTGCAAACAGCCAGAGCTTTGGAGTTCTCTGCTTAATTCTCTTGTGTGCATGGATACAAAGAAAATCACTTTAATAGTGGAACATGAGAGGAAATGAAGAATACGGTAAAGTGAAACAGCCCCAATCCAACTATCACAAATTTCAAGGACACTTCTTCTGCCACTTAGTCAGAGTTAATAATCATTTAACCTTTTTGAATGAACAAAATACCAGGAAAAATGGCATTTCTTAATGCAATACAAATTTAAACAGAAATTTTAAAAAAATCAGTACAAGTATACAGAGTAAATATTTATGAAATATTATTAATTCCATTGGTTTCTATTCAGGAAACAGGGATTGTTGAAAGGATTCTGAAAGACAGGTACAAGTTTGGCTCAGATAAATAATCATATTAATCTTTGAGGAAGCAAAACCCCAGTTTATGTATGGTACTATTAACAAAAAATTGCATTTATGTAGTAACAACTCAGAAGGTGTTGATAATTTTCATGGTAGTAGTTTCTTAATTTATGTCTTTATGTTAATTTCCAGTGAAAAATATAAATAATAAACAGTGAGGAAAACATCTTCAGTTTACAGAAAGTCCCTGTGTTTCTGGAGATATGTTAACATTTCAGTTAGTGTGGTTTTATTTTAGTTCGTTGATACTGTATTTCTCAAGTGGAATTGGGCACATAAATTGATAAGCATTCATCTTAAGGCGATGTTCAGCTTAATGCTACATATAAGAATGATTATGCATCTGAAAAATTGCTGACAAGGTAATAAAAAAGTTAAAACATTCTAAAAAATCGACCATAAGTCTCAGGCTGAGTCGGCAAGCATTTTGGCTCAAAAATTTGTCCGTGCTTTACTTTTAATGATGATTAGTTTTAAGAAGCTATTCATATTGAACTTTCAGCTTTAATACAGTATCGTAACAATTTCTTTCATTTTATATGTCATCCTGCTTTCAGGTACTTTGGATAATATCTTAGAATCTGTGTTTTTCTAAGGAAAGTCCATTAAGAGGTACAGGCAAGTAGCAGGTCATGGTGGGAACTTTGTGGAGAACATGGATTGCTATAGAACTGTTGCAAGATACATGTAGTTCAGTGCTGCAGATTCTTCCAGCTGAGAATTTGTAATGCAAAACTTCACTTTGAGAGTCAAATTGTATAACATGTAATAAAAAGTTGTGCTGGACTTGTAAATGCCATGAAGAATGATATGGGCATCAGGCAAAAGTGGATAATATTAAGTGACAATCCCTCAAACATCTTTGTGGGTGGAAAAACTGTGACTAAAGAAGATGACGTAACTTGCTTAAGCAGAGTAGGTCTGAGCAGGACTCGGATCTTTCGTGCATCTTCACTGTGCTATACTTCTCACACGACATTTCCTAAATCTTACATGCCCAAGTTACCTGCTTTTTCTTATTCGGTTGGTCTAATAAAATCTGGATACTTTTCAGTATTGATTGGTGTAAGTGTGGCTTAATGGCAGAATCATTACTTTTTTAATCTTGGAACTGCCAGCCCTTACTATTCTCAACTGAAATTCAGTTTCTTCAATTAAGGACTGCCATTACTAATTGTTCTTAAATGTTGCTAGGATGGTTCTAGTTCAAAAAGTTTAGTTCTTTGGCAATATCTTGTAGTTCCATACTCTTAGTAATTCATTAAAACTTTATGTTCTGTGGCATGAGCAAAGCCAGAGAAGGGAAGCTGATAGAAAATCCTGGAATAAAAGCTAGAACTTAAATGATAACTTCCAGAAAATAGTGACTTAATGGCTTCCTGCACTGCATATGAGTTGCTTCTTGATGTCCATTCATTCTTTGCATGGAAACAATGTGTGTCTGGTGGCAGTCACAACTGAGTTTGCCTACCTATCTCACATCTATTCCTGCAGTTCTGGAGGAAAGGTCAGATAAGGATAATATGTCAAAAGGGTATAATTAAGATTCAGAAAGATTAATACCTGTGGTATTTAGTGAAATTGCCTTCTAGTGGAATGCTCATCTATTACTTTGATATTTAACATTTCTGCTGTTAAAATGTTAGTGCTTGTAAAAGTACAGAAGTGGTGGCAGACATTTGTTTTATATACTCTTTTTATACCAAAAAAGAACCCCATAGGAGAAGCAATCAGGTCTTTTTTTTCTTATTAACTGGAATTCATATGCATATGTCTTTCAGTATTTCCACTACAAATCTGGTTTTGGTAAGGTTATTTAAGTTACTTCAATCAGTTTGACAAGAGGTGTCAATTTGAGAGGATGAGGGAGAACATACCAGTAACGGTATCTGAGATATGTGGAACAGTCTCTAGTGAAATTAAAATGATACATCTGCAGGATGAAGAGGAATAAATGTTATTTAATTCAACATGAAGAAAAAGATCTTTTTAACATGATTCAGCACATACTTAATACATAATTGAAGGCAGATCAGGAGCCTCGTTGGAGTTTGTGGTACATGGGAGCTACAGTTCCTCCAACTGTTCCAGCTACTGTATAAAGACATAAAAGATAGCACGCTTCCCAAACAGTGATGATAAGACTATTGCAAACTGACACCCCAAAGGGGTAAAGCTAACATAGTAACTGGATACGTATGAAAATAATGAAGTCATAATTTTTTTTCCTTACTCATTATGAACATCACAAATAGTTTTTTTCTTCATTCCTTTTAAGTCTAAAAAATACACACTACACTGCTGAAAAATATAGCAAAACAAATTTGAATGGAAACCAACACCATTTACCTGAATTCTTGTCCACAATTTTTAAATGTTTCGTTTCCAAAGTAAATGGAAATTTTGCTTTATTGAGAAGTAGATCCTGCAAGATATTTACATGAACCATCCTTTTACAAATGGAGCTGATAAGTGAGTCATAGGTAGAGAACTTCTAGATTTAGACAGTAAAACTTCTTCATGTCTTTGCTACAGGTATAACAAGATGTTAAGTACTGACAGTACTAAACATGCCATATTAAACTTTGTATGATACAACATGCGATACCTTTAAATTGACGTATTCCTTTTAGTGTAACAATAGGATCTTGAACTGCATTCAAAGCAAGGAAAGTCAAAGCTAGCACTAACATCACCACTAGAGTAAGTTATGGAGGAGTTTACAAGATGACACCCCAAAATTTCTGTGGTTCTGAAAAAGTATAATTACTGAGCGTTGTATCACTATTTTGTTGATCTCATTGTGGGTGCGTTTTATTTACAAAATTAAAAATATGTTTAGTTAATGTAATTAACAGTGTATGTGTGTCTGTCTTGGCCTGGGCCTGACTGTGCTTCCAGCTGAGCACAGAAGGAGATTTGGAATCACAGAATCACAGACTAGTTTGGGTTGGAAGGGACCTCACAGCCCATCTAGTTCCAACCCCCCTTCCATGGGCCGGGACACCCCCCATCAACCCAGGGTGCCCAAAGCCCCATCCAACCTGGCCTTGGACGCTGCCAGGGATCCAGGGGCAGCCACAGCTTCTCTAGGCACCCTGTGCCTCAGCACCCTCACAGGGAAGAAACTTCTTCCTAATACCTAATCTAAATGTAGCCTCTTCCAGTTTAAAGGTTCAGGATACTTGTTGTCTTCAAAAGAGTTGAGAATGTCGTTGTACTCAATTATCATGTAGGAAAGTAATTTCTTTAGCTATTGGTAGAGTTTAAATTCATTTCTTTACTGGGAAGAAGCATTCAGCCTTCTAAAACTTTTTATTTCTCTTCTGATACTGAAAGGTTTGTTAAAGTATGCTAATTGCCTCACATAATCACATCATAAGCCACAACAATACATTAGTAAACAACTAAGATGGATAGAGACTAGACAAGGTGCTGTAGGAATTCAGAAGACATCTCCAGGAGTTTTTAAACAAGTACATGATTTAGCTTACTGGAAGTTTCAGTGTGTAAATCTGGTGATTGAATGTTAGATGATAGTAAATTCTTTTTCTGATCATTGAAAACACATGTGAAATCAGAAACCAAAGCAATTAATCTGATGTCTTGTAAGACTCTGACGAAGCTAATAACTTTGTATTCACAAGAAAGACAAGGTTGTCCCTCAGGCTATTTTGTGAAGAATGTGCGGTTTGTTTGCAAATGTGCTATAAAGAGTCAGGGTCCAGAAATATGGGGGGTTGGAGGGTGGGTGGGTGTTTGTGTTCATATTTAAGTACATAGTCTTACTGAGTCTACTAAAATTATTTGCATAGGATTTTGTGGGATGGCACCCAAAGAGTTTTTGTGTAATTACTATGCATGTTACATTCTAGACTACACTTTATTCTTCTATATCTTTAGATGGATCTTGCTGTAATCTGCAAGTTTCCTCTACATGTCAGGAATTGCAATTTAACCTAAGCACTGCACTCACTGTTACTGACTATGTGACTGCACTTTAAAAAGTAGAATATATTTTGTGCTGCCGTCACCCACAGCTGCTACTTTTGCAGGAGTCTTACTGAGCCCACAATTTAATTGACACGTCTCATGTAAAATTTTCCATTAAGCAACAGTATGTTGTTTTGTAACTACTAGACACTGCTTTGTTTAAAAGGCGTCGTAATTACTTATTCGTCTTTTATGGCTTACTGGAAGAAAGTAACAGGAAGGGAATGAGTATAAGAGAAGACTGGAAGGAGAGAGAATAAGCTGAGAAATGAGAGAGATAGAAATTTGTTTGGAATAAATGCAGGTGTGTTGCTCGGCATTCTTGCAGCTGGATGTAATGGAATATTGTGATTACAGAGGCTTAAATAGAGATCACAGCTGAGTGGGGGAGAAGTGTGAGATATGGAGTGTGGTGGGATAAGCTATGGCTGGAAAGGGCCAAGGCAGTCATTAGAGCTCAAAGTACATTTGGTGTGATGGGTGCTGAAGATACAAGGAAGGTTAAAGGATTTGCAGCCGTTCTTGCTGCTATTTATGGTAGTGATTTTGGAACAGAAGGGAGATATGAGGAGGGGGCTGTAGCCTGGAAGCTGTTCTGGCCTCTGCATTACTCCCAGAGTATAAGAAAAGCCAGATAGCCCTTTTCCTTTCTGCAGCTGGCCAGAGAAAAATGTTGGAGCTGAACCATCCTGTTTTAGACTCCAGTAACAAATTGCTGCTCTGGAACTTCCAAATGCATATAGTAAAGCAAGTGATTAAATACCTTGAGGAATTTTACTTTAACTTGTCAGCATCTGATGGGAAAATATAAGTGTTCAGTGTCATAGATAGCCCATTTTTAAAAGTAAAATAGACCAGACAAAACAACTGAACGAAAAAGGCTTATGATTCTTTCATGGAGTCTTTACCAGAGAGAATTTCCAATGAGTGGGCAGTTCTGCAAGGAATGAGAGAGAAGTAAAAATTGTCTTTATTTTAGCACATTCGATCTCTCTGAAAAGTAGCTAAAATAGAAACTCAAACTGTGTTTTTAATTGCCAGATATTTGTGGAACAATAAGTTCTGTAAGTACACCTGGATTTTTTTACCCTTCCCTTTTAAGCAGAAACAGGAAGTAGAACTACTGTCCCATGTGTCTTATCCGTTTAGAATCACATATGCTGTACCTGCACGTACCTGGGAGTTCTAAGTGTGCAGGAATTGCTCTTTGAATTACTTGAGTACTTTCTGGTTTCCCATTGCCTGTATTATGTACTTAATCACTAGTTGTGTCTCTTAACTCGTTATCAACTTTCTTTTTTTTGTGGCAACAAAGGCAATTGCATTGAAGACTTAAGAATCATGCAGAGGATTTTTGTCACTCATGAAGACATGATTTGCCTTTGTAAACTGCAGGTATCAAAGCAGCTTTTCTATTCTGTTTGGACATACCGTGTAGTAACAGGGGGATGAGAGGCAGCTGTGCTTCAGACCACATGAGGTAATTTGCAGACACATTTTAATTGCCTTTTAGAGAGCATGAAGGAGTTCCAAATAGTCTAATGAGTTCCAGCAAACACCTGTGAAATGCTTTTAGACCACCATGTAAAACAGGAATTAAGAAAGAAATAAAGAACAAATCTAGCATGTATATTCTAATGGAGGTTAGAGCGGAGAAATATATTTTCTTAAGTACTCACTGCACAGACAGAAATTAAGAAAAGAACGATCCATTCTATATTTTTGTGCCAACAAAAAGTTAAAGAGACATATTTCAGCAAATGATCTTTGTGGAACAGTTAATATAGGAGCCTTAGGAGCACAGGCCTGTTTGAGGTTGCATTATAAATATTTTCAATGTATAAATGTGTTTTCAATCATTATGTTGTAACTCATCAAAGTAATTATGGTCAGTCTTAACTTCAAGTGTATGGGACTGTACCCACCTACATCAGATGTGTTCTTGAGTGCTTTTGCTCCCTTGGGATTTAAAAATAACAGTAGAATCTAATTGCAAAGATACTGCAAATTATTTTACATTCATTATAGGCCTGTGTAGTGTTCTGTATTTTTGTTGGAATTGTGGGTTTAAAACCTCTGATGATAGTGAATTTGTTGAAATTGTGTGTTGAAGACCTCTGATGATAGTGAATTTGTTGTTTGTGTTTAATGCTTACCAGTTTGAGGGAAATAGTACATGAAATCCACAGGGAAGTTGATCCTGGACATGGAGCCCTGGGTAACAGGAGTTATTTACCCCCATTACGCTTCAGCTCTGTGAAATACGCTTTAGCACCCCTATCAAGAATGCCATGAGATTTTGAATGTGCCAAGACAAGAGCTTTTTCAAAGTAGATTGCTCAGAGAAAATGTTTAGAAATTCAGAAAAATTATTCCAAACCTGATACAACTGTAGCCCTATGGAAGGTAGGCATTGTGGACATTGTTATGTGGTGGTTTGTTTTTCAGAATCTATACCCGGAGGTTTTGTGTAAGGGAGCATTTCTAAAATTTCGCTTTGGCCTTTAAAAAAATGCCTAACAATAACTGCCTTTTTGCCTTCAAGAAATCCAGCAAGTTGATGGGAGCTATATAAGTTGTACATTAAATATACAGTAGAAGAATATCAATTTGACAAGAAAAAGTATATGTTTGACATCTCGCATTTCATCATTTGAACTTGCAAGACTGATTTGTGGCATGCAATAATGTTGTCTTAGGCCTCTTTGGAAATGTTATAGTTCTCAAATGATGAGAACGCTGAGTGTTTGGCTTTATAGAGGAAGGAAGGAAGGAAAGTTTGCTGTTTGAATGACATGAATGAAATGACAGTTCATGTCTCAAATAAGACATTGTGCTGTGAGGCTGCTGTATCATTACTTTCTTAGCGATGAAAAATTCCATTAAAAATCATCTCTATCGCATGCTTTGTTGTAACATATATTCTTCCTCACTGGCAAGGACAAAGCTGTTTAGGGTATATGAGTTGAAGGAAAGACTATACGCACAATGCATGCTGTTGCTTAGAAGAGGTACTAAACTGAGGGAGAAAATGTTGAACATACATTCCTCTCTTCTGATTAATCCTTCAGGATTAAGTGTCCTCTGTTTTCAGATGAAGTTCAGACATGAGTAGGAGATAAATTAAACTATTTTTCATTTGTGACACAATAGAAGCAGACTTGAGAAAAAACATTTCTCTATTATGTACAAATTACACAATGCCTTAGATCGGGATTTTTTTTCCTGGAACTAAGTAAGTTGTCTCCTGTTGTACAGGGACTAAAGGGGTACAATAGGTGGCATCAAGGAAGTGATGAGGTGGCATTCTAGTGGCATTCTGACAGTCAGCATGTTACAGAACTAGTAGCACAGTGTAAATAGCTGCCAAATAAAGTCGCATGGTAATCCAAAAGTCTTGGGATGGCATGGCAGCATGTGCTGACACGAGGGCTGAATTAAGGATGTTATGTGTTCACTACTGAGCAGTCATTCTCATTAAAATTACTATTAAACAGCAACAAACACTGCGGTATCAGGAATAATCCCCTTACAAAACCATAGAAACTGTGGGTGAGCCTCAACACATCAGGTATCAATACTTCCAGTAAAATTTAAAAGACCTATCAAGAACACGTGTTTCCTTCAGAAGTAAAATGCCATATCCTCTTTTGCACATAAAAAGGTCTCAAAATTTAAAAATGAGCCTTGCTTTTTATTGTGGTGGAACAAGAAGATGACCTATATTGACCATTGGAGATTATTAGAAGTGTAGAAGCCCTGCGTTCATGCCAAGGTGTTTAAGAACAAGAATTTTTTCAATTATAATCAGCTCAAAGAATCTCCATGAAAAAAATTCTTTTAAAATACTATTTTCTTGAAAATTCAATGTTTTATACCTAGTCATTATTTTGTGAAATTTTAAAGGGTATAACTAATCTGAATCATTAAATTTCCTTTAATTTCATAATTAAAATATCTTATTTTACTTGCAGTATTTTAATACTTTTTTTTAATTTGTTAATATAATTCTTTATTTATTACAAATAACTTACAAGTTGTTTCTGTTCAGCATTTGAGTCCTTTGATAAAATTGATTTACACCTGACTCTTTAAGGTGTTTGCAGAAATACTGTCAATGATTTAAACATAAAATCCACACTGAGCAGTATGGAAGCTGAAAATAATGAATTAACACAGAAGGATCTGCCCGAGAATGCTGGGAGTCCTTTAAGTTAGGGCTTCATAAGGTATGGTCCAGGTATTTTGAATACAGTAAGCTTTGCTAGAAACAATAATAGCCAGCATCAACATTTTTATACTTATTCTATCCACAACCACCTCAGTTTCATTTTCCTTTCATTTTTATCTACTTATTATTTCTGTTCTTTTTTCCTCTCCTTCCTTCCTTCTCTGTGCTTTGAAAAGTTTCTAGTGTATGAAGACTGTTCTCCCTCTGTTGTTGTTTAAGAATTGAGGAAGTGTTATGAAAGATTCTTCTCTCTCATCCACACATTTCTTTTGTTTACCCCCTCCTTCTTCTCTGGCATGTCTGAACATCTTTTGCTGCCTTTCCTCTAGATTTTGTAAAGCATCAGAGGATGCTTTGCTCCAGCCATATCTCTTTCTGTCTTCAAGAATTTTCACCCTCTTGCTCTTACACACTTTTAAAAGGATTAAGCGCTGCACTAACATTAAAGATCAATAAAAAATCATTATTCAAAATTTCATGATAACTTTATTCCAATTCCAAAGACAAAGAAATCCTAGTTTCCCTCTTCAGGAAACAGAAGCAGAATGAGATTAAATTAGTTTTAAAATTGCTATCACTTTGACATAGCCCAAATAAGAGAATTTTACTATTACTTTTAGAAATATTGAAAACCTACTCATCCTACTGATCTGGGTTAGAGGTGTGCCTAATCATCAGCTCTGGGAGTTATGCTTTCACTTATCATCTTCCACAAGCAAAACATGGTTTTTAAGCATTGGTCTGAAATAGCATAATCCTTGTGAATAAAATTATTCCGTAAGTGCCAAGGTCAATGTCTTCTGATAGGTTTTGTTTGTATTATGCACTTCTGGAAGATTCCTGAAGAGAGGAATGTGTCTTGCTTGCTCACCATCTCATGGAGACGAAGGGTCCAGCTGCAGGGTAATCCTGAAATTCTGCAGAAACTCAAGATCTACAGGATTAATGGGGGGTGGGAAATCTGTAGGGATCTGGCGGTTAACTTTTGATTTTGAAGATGACCCTTCCCACTTGTGAAGTACTTGAGATAGGAAGTTTTGTCAGGTAATGAGATTCTGCTTGACTGAAGTTAATTATTTAAAGAAACATGCATTTTTCTTTCCTAGTATCATTTAGGAGTGATTTATCTCATTATCACCATAAATATACTGCAACATTACCAAAAACCTTTCAAAACCCATTACCTCCCCTTGATAACAGTATTACCTTTTTTCAGGATAGCCTCAGGAGTTCCTTGCAGCCTGAATGTGCTGGAATATTGGGGAAAGCTTGAATTTTGTCTGTGTTTGCTCGCAAATCCTCTTTGTGTATGGTGACTTTTGTATTTTTTTTAGGCTATCCATGCTCAGTGCTTGGGTGGTCATAAAGAGATTTAGAGGACTTTCAGTTTAAAAATTGTTGATATCTCCTAGTCATGCTTGTGAATAAAAATTTGAAGTTTATTTTAAAACTCAATTTTTCCCTTAGTTTTTCATCTGAAATTACAGCAGAGTTTCTGTCAAGATTTGATTATGGAGAAAACTATCCTTACTTGAGAACAGAGTTAAACAATAGTGGTAAGGATTTTGATATGTAACAAGGCTAAATTCAGCAGTACATTAAATATAAACATGGGTTTTGCTTGCATTGCAAGGGATGGTTTGGGCTATGCTCTGAAAGAAAATAACAAAAAACCCCAACACCTTTCCTTAAGAACAGCAAGGACATTTCGAGTGTCTTGATTAAGCCATTGTATAAATCTTGTTTACATTAATTACTAGTCTGTAATAATAGAAGAATATGCCTACTTTCAGAGAGAGATTGGGACTGATGGCTCTCTAGACTCTGAGAACTGTGAAATTCAGTCTGGAGAAAAATTCAGGCAGATTGATAGGTGTTGTCCAGGCTCTTCACAGTTAAGCACTGAAGAACTGCTATTTTATTGGAGTTCTGGATTAGCAAATCTCTCCGTTCCTGCGAAGTGCCAGGCGTACCTGCTCTACTTCTCAGGAATCGGGAAAAGTAGAGATTATTTGAGAGGAGGGAATACTTTTCTATTAAAGGAAGAACTGAAAAAAGGAACACTCACCATTCAGGTAGCCCAGTGAAGCCTTCAGTGAGGAAAGTAATCAACGACCAAGCAAAGAGCTTCAAGTATTATAAACTACTTTACCGAAATGTACAGCAGTAAAGGATTTGTAGCGTGAGAATCTTATGAGTATTCATCTCATAGTGGGGTGTAGAAAGTGGGCAAATAGATGGTAAAACATAAGCAAAAGTAATAGCCTGGTTTTACTCTAGGTACTTAACCTATATAGTTGCTAATGAAGGGTGCACAAGACTGGGGGGTGGAGGGAGAGGGAGGAGGCGTTAAACCGTGTAATAGTGAGGCGTAGGTTCATCTAGACATAGCACACTCTATATCTGTGTTCTTAAATAGGGTAAAAACACTTGATATGTAACAGTGCATAATTCTAAATCGTTATGACACACTCCAGAGGTTTGTATACCTCCAGAGGGAGTACAGGAAAAAGCATCTGTTGGAATCAAAATATCATTCTTTACAAATTGTTTGTTAGGGATGAAATTTCTGATTGTGGTAAACTGAGAAAAATCTACATTACTTATTCTGAGCGTGCCTTACTTTTCCATTTGTTTCTTTATTGTGGTCTACCTCTTATGGAGTTGCCAAAAAGAAATCTTAAAGGAATGTAGTAGGGAAGAGAATAAATATTTGTCCCACTTAGTTAAGGCATGTTCTCTATTTGGCTTCCTCTTGCCAAATTCTTTCCAGAGTTAAAGCCTGGCATCAAAGAGGAACCCACGTCCATAGTGAAGATAGGGGAACTGAGTAAATGATTGCCCATGGTGTTTGTGAAAAGCTGACAGTTTGGCAAAGGCTTGTAGAGGGAGAACGGTAGAAAATGAAGCAGAAGCCATCTGCTTCTCTTTACCACAGATGAAACAAACTGATCTAAGTCATAACCATGTTTGTGGCCTTTGCCTGTTCATACCTTTCATCTCCCTACTTTATATTTTTGAGTAATGAGTAAATAATGCTTTTCCCTGAAGATCCACGTCAGTGCAAACTTGTCACGGACTCCTAGGATGAAATACTCATGGATGCCAAACCCCAACTGGAAGCTCTTGTCACAGACACGGTGGGGAAGTTCCTATGGATGCCAAAAACCCAACCGAGAGACTGTCATTAACGTGACGGGGAACCAGACAGGTGTATTCCCGCACTGGAGAGTGCTTGGATTACACAGACCTCTGCTGAGCACGGTACGTGAAGCCAAGTGTCAGTCTTACACTAAAATGGAACCAGAGAGAGAAGTGCAGCTTAGGGAGAAGCTACTGCTATACAGTCAGTCTAAATTAGGAAAAAGACAGAAATATGAATTAGTAATCGTTCATCATCTTTAGTAAAGAGTTAAATCATCTGACTTTTTTTAAAAAGTAACACATTTTTCTATTAAGAGCTACTTCTATCACAAACATACATAATATTTATAACTATATTTTAGGATGTGAACCGTCTCCTAGTTTTTTTAAACATACTGTCATTCAGAAGAAAAAAGTAAATGTTACTAAATGCTTTTAGTGAGAGTAATGTTGAGCGAATGCTCAGAGAAGTTTTACATTTTCATCACAACGACTGCTTTTTTCTTCTGCATGAAATGTTAAAGCTGTAGCACAAGTACAGCTGAACCACAAAGCAAGGTGAATTTTATTTTAATCAAGATAGAAACTTTGAGCTTTTAAATTACACAGATAATATTTTTAAAAGTATGTGAAAATAGGTGACTGTAGTGTCTGAATTGGAGTCAGACCTTCAGTGCTGGCCTTCACCCTCAGACTTTTGGAATGTTATCATCAAGAATTTACAAATAATTAAGACAATCCAAAATACAGTCTTGCATTGTCCAGAACATGAGTGTCATACTTGTATGGTCTTTATTTGTATAAAATAAGCTGTCCACATATAGTCCTCTACCCACCATTGATTACCTAATTACACAATCACTCCATCAGTAAATCAGCACAACATCTGTGACCCTACATGTCACTGCAGTAGCCCCCTCTGATTCCCCAGGAGCTTTGCTGAGGCGGTTCTGCTGACATAATATATTCATTATCCATTAGATCTGGCACACGCTCTGCAGTGCTCAATTACAATACAATCGAGCGGAGGGCCTGGTGTCAGCCGATGTAATGACTTTCTGATTATCTGTCTTTAAATGATGAATGAAATGAAAATGTACTATTCAAACCAAATGTAAGATTGCTAAAGATGCTAAATGAAAATTTTACATATACGTTTTATGGAAAGAGGGATGAGGTTAGAGGGTAAGGGTTTACCTCACATTCAAAAATAAAAAGGTAGAAATCTTTTCTTAAACCACTGTAAAACCATCTGGTGAAACAAAGCTGCCTTCAGAGTTGTGGTCTTGGGCCCATGCATTTTCTGGCCATCTCAGATGTTTCCAGTCTCCCAATAATTCATTGGAAGGATTTAAATTTCAATTACTTTTTTCAATTAATTTAATCTTTTCCTTTTTTTGTCTGAGAGACTTAGTTGCTTGAGTTAACAGTAATAACACTTCTTTAGACTAAAGTTGATTATAATAGAGAGCTGTAATAATGAGTCACTTCCAACTTCATGTATTTTTTAATTGTAAGAATTACAGGGGAGAAGTGCTTTACATGGTTTCACTTTAAAATACATTTCTATAGCTTATTGTTAAAGAGGTGTTTGGGAGCCACAGTCCTCGTCTCTATTTCATCTTCAGATAAGAAGATAAAAGATGTTCATGTTATGCAATACCCATCTGTAACCTTAGATGATGAATGATGTAGATCACTGCCAGATGTGATTTCTTACATTTCTTAAAATCACAACTTTAAACAGCGTGTAACCAAGTCTTGAAGAGTAGGCTGTTATCTGATAGAGTAAACAAAACATATCAGTATGGGGAGTGATATTTTAACTGAACAGTACCCTTCTAAGTAGACTAAAACAAAATGAGAGATTTTGGTATATGCCAGGATTATAAATAGATGAGAGATTCATAAGCATTCTGCTGTTCAAATAATTATGAAGCAGATGTTTGATGGTACAATCATTTCTGTCTCTGTTTACATTTTCAGTTATTTTAGTTATAATTGAAAATCCCATAAAGCTGCGTGTTGGAGCGCTCTTTGAATCTCACTTAAATTATAGCTTCCCATTTTACATCCTTAAGTTGAATATTTCAAGCTTTTGAGTGGTGTGCGGCTTTTCTGGTAAATGTAGCTGTACCTTTTCAACCACACTGTGACCAGTTGCAGGGCTCATTGTTTTGCCAGAATACCATCACGGAACTTATGTAAGATTTTTACAATGTGCCCAGATATGTTTATCAGCATCCTGATATCTCCACTGCAGTACTACTTTTAATACAAAATCCTTTTGACCTGACACACACTGTGGACAAATTAATTTTCTTGCTTGTAAACGTTGTGTGCATCTTCTAAGTATACATTACTTCAGTAATAAATACAGTTGCAATACAGAAGTCTATAGTGAATGAAAATGAAAGGCAGTGGTAACCCTCTGAAATTTGTAAAAAATGTCCAGTTCAGTTACAAAACTTGCTGCTGCACAGCAGCTGAAATAAATCTGTTTTACAAACATTCTCTTATTTGGGGAGCTTGAGGGAGGGAATCAAAAGAAATGTGGGTACCTTACTCATGCTTCCTGACAAATTTATGATTAAACTTCAGATGGAAATGAATCTGAGTTGAAAGTGTCATCTCTAAATGAAAAACTGTCCAAAGATTTTGTTGCACACGGGTATGTTTGGGGTTGAGTCAACCCTTTCTAGAAGCAAGAACATTGGAAAGATTTGTAGCCCCTTAAGAACTTCAGAAGCTCCTATATTCTCCAGGCCCCAGGACCTCATTTTGAGTAGTTATTTAATAATGAGCCTTCTGATCAAAACCAGAGAAATATGCCAACATGAGATAGAGACACACTGTCAACAGAAGGAGGGACATTCCACCCTTACAAACACATTAATCTAAACCAAGGGGCAAAGTTCCTCTGGGCTGGTCTCAGGAATCCAGATGGATCATACAACCTCATGAAAGGAAACTGTGGAATCTATTAAATAAGAGGAGACCTGCTGGTGAAATAGTTTTAACAAATACATTACTATTGTTCGTACATTTCATACTAATTTAATCATCATCATAGGACCATCCTATGCCCCTTTTATTTTAACTTTTAAAAAGTCAAGGAGTGATTCTTTTAGAAGTCAGGAAATTCTTTCAGTTGAATTCTTTTGTCAGATGGCAAAAAAATGTCTGTGTGCAAACATTTACTGCCTTTGAATGGTAAAGATGTTTCCATCAAATTTACGTGCAGTACAGTCCTATCCCAATGCTTAAAAAATAAAATACAAAACTCCATCATTTCGTATTTTCACCTGGCTGTAGAACCCAAACCATATGAAAAGTCAAACTGTCTGACAAGTAATTCTTTTTTTTTTTTTTCGTTTAATTTTCTCCATGCTTTCCTCATTGGCTGTAATCCTCAGCAGTTCTGAAGATTTGTAGTATCAGGTAACAAAGCTGGGATAATGCAGCAGAGAGCAAACGCTAGGCTGGTCCTTAAATAGAGGAGAGAGATGACCTCTAGAAGAATAATGCAATTTAGTGCTGCTCCACTGGATTTACTCCTGTTTGTGCTTGTTAGCATTAAAAGGCAAAAAACCAGACAGCAAGGAGGAAAAAAAAAAAAGTGTGAGGAAAGTCAAATAAAGGTAAATGCTTGGAAAGACTGTAGTAATTTTATAATTTTCATATTAGGTTAGGACATAAATACACATTCTAAAATAATTATAAATTGATATTGAAGACTAAATATAGTATCTGACTGTACCTTCTGTAAATCAGGTGCTGATCATCTGTGAAATAACTCCATAGAATCTCATGAACACCATCTAGTTAGTATTTGTTAGTATTTAATGTTAGAGAATTAGAGAGAATACATGTGAGAATTCTGTCATTCCAAGCAATTTCTTTCCTCACTTTCCCTTTCTTCCTTTCCTTTTCACACTAGAGCTTTTCCTCACTGGGACAAGGTGCTCTCTCAGGATGCCAACCCCCCTGATGCACACCATGTGTGCGTACGTACAACCAGTGACACATTTGATAGATAAATTCCATGGAGTGAAATGATGAAATTTAGTGTACACGCTAATTTCACCGTACACCCCAAGGGATTTGGCAGCTGTGGGGAATTAACGGAGTACAGCCTGAAGCACCATCTCTCTGCCCTCCAGGTCCTGACACTATACCCACAAAAGAGCTCAAGATGTCGCCTTTGTTTTAAAGGAAGGCATCTAATGCCTGGGTTTATCCTCGCCTGGGATACAACTCCCCTTGGGTTTTGAATTACCTCAAGTGATTTACAGCTGGCGCTGAAAGGCTCCATTATATTCCCAGGCTTTGTTAGTGGCATAGGCTGAATGATTTAAGATGGTGGTTATCAGGGGTTATTGTGTTGTCTGGATAACATGAGGAGCTTCCTGCTTGTAGTTTTCTCAACCTTTTATGTGCAGGGCATATAGACTTAGCTTCCTGGGAAGAAATTAAAGAAAAGAAAAGAAAAGAAAAGAAAAGAAAAGAAAAGAAAAGAAAAGAAAAGAAAAGAAAAGAAAAGAAAAGAAAAGAAAAGAAAACCATTGTGCAAACCAAATAGAAATTAGACTAATCTTTCAGTGGTCAGTTGTTAGTTTCCTCCTTTTTGTTTAATCACACACATGTAGAAATGTGCTGCATATATACTTTTTTTTATCGCTTCATGGCCACCTCGTAACAGCTTCTGACATGCAGTGCTGTGCAGACGGGCTGAGAAGCACAGTCTTCAAGGACAGTCTGGAAAGCTTAAAACATCTGCTTTCCATGATACCAACTACTGCTGCTCAAAGATGCTGGGGTCTAAAAAGTGTTTTTAGTCTCTCATAAGTAGTTGGAACACATAGTTATCCATGTCAGAGATACTAGATGTCATCTGCTAGCCCTATTATTCTGCTTGCTAGTGATACAAGAATATTTATGCAAGTAAAAGCTACAGCTCTAAGGCCTTTCCCTGATCTTTCATAGAATAGTGATGTGCACATTACTGATCTACATGTGTGGGCATATTTTAGATACCCAGAAAAATGCATAGGTGCTTACCAAAGGAGTTGTAAGTTTCTCCTGAAATATATACTGATAATGTTGGGAAACAAACAGGCTTTTAATTAGAAAACTTATATTGCCATTAATTGGAAATACAGTTTCAAGTCTCTTAATAAAAATAACATTTTAATCTCAAGCCTCTTACAATACGGATCAGTAACTGAAAAATTCAAGAACTAGGAGGCCAATTTTTTGCAAGCTGTGTATGGGGTTTCTCTGTGTGTGTGTGTGCATTGTTAATAGCTGTTCTCAGCCATCAGCGCATTTCAAAGCCAGATTTAAAGCATTGAGCTTGTGAGTCTAACCTTTCCTCTCCATTTCACGTTTGATCACTGACATGCTTCAGATAAGTGACAAAGACAAGTGGGCCAAATGAAGTCTCCTGGTTTCAGTTATAATCTTTTAATAACAATGCCTTATAATTTGATAAATACACAAAGCACAACATGTCTCTCTACCTTCCAAAATAAAGTTGGCTCTGTGCTTTCAAAGTAGCAGATTCCAGCCTCTCTCGCTTGGTTGTCGGGTTTTGATTGACAATGATTTTCCTGCAGTTTTCTCCTGCTTCAAAATATCATGGGAAGGATATTATGCATTCCCAACCTGTCAGCTTTGGCTGCCATACAGTGTTCAATTACGCTCTAATCGAATAGGTGCCCAATGTAGGCCACATAATGACTTCCTGATTATCTGACTTTAAATGATAAATGAAATGAATATGTAACATTCTTTTCAAATACAGGATAGTCACTGAGCCAAATGAAAACTGATTTTGTGCCCTTTTGTCTGAAAAAAAAATATTTTATTGTAATTCCATTCAACAGTTGTTCTGTAGCTTGTTTTGCCTTCATTAAGATAAACACGGAATGAGTTGTCTAGGAAAACATTACTCTTGGTTTTTGTTTTCAAACAGATGCTGAAGGTGTTAAACTATTTAGATTATTCTCCTTCCTGTCTTTACATTGACTTGTTATAAAAAGCAAGGTCAGATTTATATGATCAGTTCCTATTGGGAATATTTCAATACATGCTGGCACTGCAACAAGTCTGTTTTGAGTAATGTATTATACAGACAACATTAAGGTCTGAATAAATTATTTAGTGGTGATAGTGCTAGATGGTTTTCATTTCCAGTCTGTGGTATTAGTACTAAGCAACCCATACAGCATTTGAAATCAAATCAACTTTTACCACCTCATTGGGGTAGCTTACATTTATTATGCCAAAGTCAGAGCAGCGTCTCTTAATGATCTTCCAAAGGCTTGTCAGGGAGATTCTCCAACCTCTTTACCCAACAGCCTATGATGGGCATTTTTCCGAAGCACTTCTGCTTAATTTTAGATATGATTGTAGGTGCCAAAGTGATTTGTGAAAAGTTGCCTTGATATAAAGTCTTAAAACAGCTCCTGATTTTTTGACACATTACCCTGGTATTTGTGGCTTCTAAACCACTGGGAATATCATGTGATGTAATAGATAAAAAGAATATTTGTGGTTAATTTCAGCTTCTTTCAAACTTCGTTAATTGACTAACGCACTGGCAGTCCAGGACGAGCCCCTAGATGAGAGATGTATTTTGACCCCATTCAGAGCAATCCATGCCTGAACTTGGTTAGCTCCTGAACTACATTCTTTCTGATTTTCAGCTTACTGTGAAGATACAATGACCGCGTAAAATTTTCCAACTTGGCTGCAGCATAATTGTCTTTCCAGTGTATTCTTTTTGCCATTACTACTGTTCTTATTAGGCAGATCATGTCTGGGAGTGGGATCTAAAGGCCCACTTAATTACTTCTTTGGAAATGCTCTAGTGATTGAAATATTTGAGTGAAACATGGGCAGCATTTTGGGAATGACCCCCTCCCCTCAGGACTAAATCATTTTCATGAAAGAAGTTGGTGAAAATCATGCAACAGGCAGATTGATGATGATTCAGTGTGTTAAGACACATCATGTCCCTGTATGTCAGATCAGGTGGCAGAGGAAGGCTGTACACATACACACACACACACACACACCCCTGCACACACACTCAGTTTCAATTCCAGATGCCCAGCACAAAAATTCAAGTTGCCCCGAGCTGCAAATCATTTCTGCAAACCAGCAGGTCTACTTTTGAAATCTCTCCTAAACGTTTGTGTTGTCATCCCAAGAGTCACCCAAAGATTATATTTCAGCAGTTAATGGATGCATTTTGCATGCTTTAAAATATTATAATGTAGGTTTTGTACTATTGCGTCTTTATATCATGAGAGGAGCTCTTACTTGAGGAGGAATGAGTTCTGGGAGGGAGGAGGTTAGTGACCATTTCTAGAGTGCTTTTGAGAGAAGGTAGGAGGGGAGTGAGCCAGAAGAATCTGGTCAGCACACAAAATAGCACGGAGATGTTTCAGAAAGAAGGCAGACAGTCTGTGGATATTGGCAACAACTTCATCAGGTCAATGACCTACCATTAAGAGATGATAGCCCCGCTCAGCTTATGGTGAAGTAGCAAAAGTGCCTTCCTGTGTTGTACAGCCCTGTCAGAGTGTGTTTAAACTAAATGCAGCTTTAAACTCAACTTACTCCCGTAATTCTTACAAAGTTATTCTCCCTATTCCACTTCTAGTGGCTTGTGATATGTTTTACCAAATTTGAGAATTGAATTACCTAAAGAAAACTATTTAAGGTTTGAAAACAAAGTATTCTTGTGGTTTAGTAGATCGTGATTCAGGAGTTCAAAACTGTTGTAATTTTTTTCTCCTGTGTCACAAATGGAGTGACTTATAAGGAACTAAAATGATTTTTTTTTAGACATTAAATAACATTTATTTTGAAATGAAATAAAAAATTCCTGGATTCTGGAAAGACATGGGGTTTCTAATTAAACTTATTGGTGCTATATTATAACAGTCTTTTTTACTACTATCTCACAGTTGGAGCACACAAGGGAAGTAAAACTAAAGGTACCTGAGCTCTTACACAGTTAAAGTACTTTCAGTTGCCTAAGTTCTCTTGATTTCATACTGCTGTGCTTGTGATTCTTTAAATTAGCTACAGCTGAGCTGGCTGCAGCTAATGGATAGTTGCTGTGAGCTGGTTATTTCCTTAGTAGATCTGAAGTGAGATGGAGGATATTTCTATTTTCTGATTAGGTAAGGTAATATTTATAAATAGAACAAACAAATTTAATTAATTAAAAGGGTCGTCTTTCTTATTATTTTCTTTCTTTCCCTTTCTCTTTTTTTTTTTTCCTGCACTAATTGTTATTGTGCCAAACTGAGGTAATTATAGTGTATGTCTATACTGCTGCAATGACAATTCTCACAGTTATTATGCAGGCTGGCTAGTTCACTGTTCCTAACCTCCTGCACTTCAGTACAATCAGCTACCTGAGTATTTGCCCTGGGGTTTTTTGTTGTTGTTTTCTTTTTTTTTTTTTACCAGATAAAGTGCATTTCTATGTAGCTGCTGTGTTAATTTTAGCAGTGCTTGAGCTGCCTACTTAGAAGCAGTGTCTTTATGTCACAGTAACACAGCCATGGTTTCTCTTACTCTCTGGCATTGAATAGAGAAGAAATATTTTCTCTGTGGTTTAAAAGGTATTTTGAAAAATCTAAATAATGCAAAATTAAGAAGAGAGAAAACTAACTCCGTTCTTAGTTCGTCTCCTGTAAACAGTTCTTCACTGAGAGTGTTCTTAAAGCAAGACAGACTATAAATATAATTCTGAGAAATATGTTTATTAAACAGATGAGAGGAAGAGGAAATCAATCCAAAATGCATTCTGTCTTATTTCGAAAGTTGCTGTGGGAAGAATGTGCCAATATATTTTGCCATGCTTTATGATGCATACCTTTACCTCTCTTTCACTTTCTTGCCTCCCCATTTCTCTACGCTGTCCATAAAGAGAAAAAAATGATAGGCTGAGGGGTCTGAGCACTGAGGAGGGCTACTTAGTACACACTGTTCACTGCATGTTACTTGAGAACTCTGACAGAGAAGGAAAACAGACAAACGGGCTGGAAGTGTGTAGACTCTTTCCTACAGAAAATAGGTATTTCACCTGCTTTCTTCCTAGTAACAGCTTTGCTAAGAGCACCCAGATAATCTAGTCATAGGGCTTTATTATTTCTCTAATCTAGATACGAAAACATAAATGTAATTTGGGAAAACCACCGTATTTGGGCAGGTAGCCCTTTAAACCTATGGTGCTGGGTAGCTCTTAAAGAGGCAAATCCAGCTGCATTAAATCTGTCTGATCTGAACACAGGTAATATGGTATGAGTTGTGTTATAAAATGTCTGGTTTTGGCGCTAAAGATAACAAAGGAAAAGTGTACTAAAACCTGATCCTTAAAGAAGAAAGAGGGGGGAAAGGGTGGCAGCAGAAACCTCTAAGAAATACCTGTAGCAGTCTTTCTTCCCAGCCTTCAGTTACACCTCTGCAGTATGAAAACCTGTCAGTAGTCCAGGAGGGTATTACCTGTTTCATTCTGTAACATTTTATCAGGCCTTAGAAAGACTAAGTGGGGAGATGGCATTCAAACCATCCATCAAGTCTGGTATGAACACAAAAACACAGAGAAATTTTTCTGAATCTGTACTTCGATTGATATGTGTGATCCGTATGTGCTCTAATGATGTTAATCAGCTAGGCAATTTAAGATACATTTTTCATTTTTGAAACTTGATTGTGCAAGAAGCATAGCTGGTGCAGACAGAACATAGTGAAAATATCTGTAAAAGGAAAGATGACCTGTTGCTAATTCCCCAGAACGAGGCTGTACTGCTCCTTGATCATCAAGAGTGAGAGATGAAAGAGGATGATTATTTTAAAGATGATATTTGCCCTTTAATTGACTCTGAATTCTGATGAGTTAGATGAAATACATAACTTACTGTTGTGTCTACATGTGGGATTCATGAATGTTGTTGGGGTGCATGTAGCATAATGGCTGACAGAGCGGTGTTGGTAAATTGTGCGTTTCTAATTCTATCAAGATTGTGTCCTCTCCGAGTCAGTTACTCCATGGAAAATTCAAGTATGAGCAGGAGCTCCTTGAGGGCTAGGAACTGGCATGCAGCAGTTTTTCCAGCAGCTAGCAATTGTTTAATTTTGAGGGGGTTTTTAGTATTGGTTAATACTTAGCAATGTGAAATTAATGGTCCGTGTTTGTGTGGCTGGTACACCAAATCCTGTGCATTTTGAGGGATGTAAATTGTCTTGGCAGGTTTTGGATACTCAGCAGGAATCACGCATTTGTAAGTGGGATGCAGTGTAGCATATGAAATAATGGTCTCAGATCTTCTCTGAGAATTTTTTGAGGAACAGACCCTTGAGAAAGGGAAAAGAAAGGTGTTCCTGAGTCTTGATGCATATGGTACTTCTAAGTTGTTTGGTTGTTTTTTAAAACAACCTTTAATAAATAATGAAGAAATTTCTAACTTTGCAACTGAACACTTTTTTCGGGGACGACACTGATGGTGTTGCTATCGTTGTAACCAGTACAGGTACTAAGTATTCATCCCTGTGTATGTAGGAACATATGTGAAATTGTGAAGCTGAACTCAACTGAAAACCTCTAGAGATTTAAAGTACAGGAGGCCTCAAAATTTGTT
Organism: Psophia crepitans; assembly: GCA_013399095.1. Lineage (NCBI taxonomy): Eukaryota > Metazoa > Chordata > Aves > Gruiformes > Psophiidae > Psophia > Psophia crepitans. Next base: position 212,225 of record VWZZ01003902.1, read on the forward strand.
TATATATTTATCAAATTGGCAACAACTACCTGAAAACTGCGTGTGTAGTATGAAAGGTAAAAGGCACGATCCACTGAGAAATGGTCCAGCAGTAACTGAATGAGAACTCCCTTCTCCTGCCCCAGCAGGGTCCTTCCCACAGGCTGTGGGGAAACACACCTGCTCCTGCCGCCTCTCTGCCCCAGGCTGTGGAGGAGTGCGCTGAGGCGCCTCCTCCCCTCCTTCTTTGCAGGGCTGTTTCTCACACTTTTTTTCCTTGCTGCCAGGTAGTGTTTTTCCCTTTTTGACCACGTTTTTACAGAGGCTCCACCAGCGTGGCTGACAGGCTCAGCTGTGTCCTGTGGTGGGACCGGCTGGAACCCGCCTCTCCTCGCGGGAGGCCCCGGGCACCCCGTCACGGCTATGTCAGGCGTGCAGTGGGAGGTCACTTGAGGCGAGGCAGGGGAGGTAAAATCTTGAAATGAGAAGTGGCAACTGAGGTAGTAATTGGCTAGAGAACAGAAAATGATACTGGAAGCAGTAGGATCAAGTTGTTTAAGAACGTGTTTTGCTCTAGTACTCTGACTGATGCGAAAGGTGCCAGTGCAGGTGACGTTTGCTGGTACAGGAAAGCTGGATGACTTTGAGGGCAGCAGTAGCAGACGTGGAATTTAAATCCAGTAGTATGAAATGCACTCAAGGAATCAGAACATTTCTGCCATGAGGTTGGAGCTCATCATTTGGTCACACAACATGAACCTGGGTGTCTGGGATCAGAGGATCACTGCTAGCCACAGGTGCCACTTGCCCATAGAGGGCAACTGGTAAAATATTTGCTATAGACAGGGAAGTGTTAAAATGACCTTGCATTGGAGTACAGTGTTTAAAATCTGGTTTTTCATGTTAAATAAATGGGGGGGGGAAGGATGGGTCACATACTGTACAATGACAATTAGGATAATGGGTAACCTGTCATGCAAATGAGTCTAAAAGGCCTTTAATCATTGGGACAGCATGAAAAAGGATCTGAATTTACAACTACTTATTATGCTGCATTAAAAATAAATATTGGGAAAGGGAAAAGAACTATTTAACCTGAAGGAAAATGCTGGTAAAAGAACCAAAAAATACCATCTGGCCACAATTAAACCGGGTTCTGTCCTACCTACAGGAGGAACTAGAGTCACCTTTGAATAGTTTAATGAGGTCAGCAGAACTGACTTATTTTAAGGCAGAGTGGTTTCAGTTTACAAAGACTATTACAATGGGGGTAATGGCAATAGCAAAGGATTGTCTCAGTTATCCATTTCTTTTCCAAATGTGTAACTGTTTCTTCAGATCTTGAGGTGTCTTTTCCTCTGTAAAAGGACATGTCTATCTCAAGACATTCCACTTCCTTTTACAAAACAGAAGTGTAGTCTTGTAATATTAAATGGGGTGGGAGATTAGTGGGTGGCATCTTTGGGAGCAGAGAGGGCCATAATCATTACTGCCATGTGAAGGGTACAGGGCTTAAGAAAGAAGTGAGCTGAAATACTTTTTTTTTTTTTCCTTCAAGCCCATCAGTGTTGACATTTGACATAAGGAAGGAGAAGGGCTGTGAGCAATATGTAATGATTATAAGCAACAGCACATTATATTTCATTGCAAAATAATGTTGAATGTGGATTGTCTGATAATGTGTTAATGGTTTTTTAACTACTGATTATCACTGACTGCCACTGGACGTGAGTTTTAAAGAGGAAAGTATGGCTTAATGAAGTTTTGAAGTTAAGTTTGATTTGCAGAAATTGTACATGTTCTTTTCTGGCAGTGGCTAGTGCCAGTTAGTATTGCACTTAGCTTGTAATAAAGCACAGGTATACATATTACTAGCTTTGCACTATAATACATCAGTTATCTGTAATGAAGTCATGTTGTGCTCTAGGTAAAGACCCTCCTTCAGAATAAATTTTTTTTTTTTTCTTTTTCTGATGGTCATTTGAAAAATGTGTATACAGGAATACGTTGTTAATCAAAATGTTGTACATAATTATGATCCTTGGAAGCAGGGTACCTGTCCAGAAAAACACGTAAGCTGTGAAGTAGTTGAAGGTATACAGGTTGACATTCTTCTAATGTTCTAAGTTTCAAATCATTCTTGAAAACTATTCTCCTTAAGAACATATTTTCTCTTTCAGTTTTATCTGGGGTATGAAAATATCTGAGTAAAATACAGTTATTACAGACACATTTTTTCTGAAAATTCTGAAATTTTTCAAACACTTATGCTTCTGTATCCTGACTGACTTAGCAAAACTTAAGAGGACTCTGACTATTTCATGATAAACTTCCATTTTTATTATTGGGAACGAAAATCAATTAAGGGAGGAAACGCAGCTTCATGCTGCTTCAATGTGTAGCTGTTGAAGACTTTCTAGGCAAACCAAAGTAAATCTGCCAAAGGTCAATATATATGTTCTGCCTTGACATTTCATTCTCTAAATAAATGTCTTTATCTCCTAGTCCTTTGTAATAGATATACTGCCAAAAAGCCAGAGTATCCAGACACATAGAAAAGAATCCCCAAAATCACTATGATTTCAGAATTTCAAATTAGAAAGAAAATAACTAAGTCAAAAAAGCCATTCAGTGTTTGTTTTTTAAAGAAAGTGGTAGCAATGCACAGGTACTTTGTAGCAAGGAAGCTTGAACTTTGCGCTGTTCAAACCGGGTCCCTGGCCCTGCCCCGGGCTCCATCCACTGACTCTCTGAACCTGCCACTGAGTTTGCCCCTGGATAAAGTCAACGCACAAAGCAGCATAGCCTATGTGGTTCTGAGGGCTCAGAAATGAGTTCTTAAAACTTCTCTATAGATTTTATAACAGGATACATGATATAACACTGAAATGTTTGCTTACCTGCTCCTTTTTTTTTTTCCTCTCCCTTCCCCCCCACCCCCCTTTTCAGGGTGTGCGTGATAAACGATAGATTTTCTCAGATAATATTCATGCGGTACTTGAAAATAATTCTGCAGACATGGTAAAAGCTTTTAGAGACTGTAAAACTGATTATCTCTTCTGTAGCTCTTTTCATCTTCAAAGCACTTACCAACATTAACTAATTAATCCTCACAGCGTCCCTCTGAGTTAGATATCATTGCCATTATACAGATGAAGGAATTGAAGCAAACGCTTTGTGACTAGCTCATGATCACCCAGACAGCTGGTGACAGAGAGGGAATTAGAATGCACAGGCCTGGACTTCCAGGTTCTCTGCTCGAACCTCCGTGCCGTTCTTCTCTTGACAAATGTACATATAGGTTTTATTACCCTAACTGTGGCTAAGGGCTGAGTTTCTGTTAATGAAACCCTGTTAGGAACTGCTTTGACTGGAAATTTGTTTGTAGTCAGATTATTTTCTTTTTAAACCTCTCTTCTGCAACTTTTTCCTGAATGGTCTAGAGTGCAAGCACAAACAGGTTGCCCCATAAGCAATTTACAACTATAGCTAATTTAAAAATACTTCAGATATTTACTAAAAATGTTAAACTCATCAGAAAATAAAACGTATATTTCTTGGTGATGCACTACAATCTGTATCCATTCTGTTCTCTATGAGATAAATTCCTTAGTGGACTAACGTGTTGGTATCCTGGACCTGCTCCCTGCTGACTTCAGATGCATTAGATGAGCTCCTGGCTGCACTCTGTTACAAGGGAGCCTGATGAAGGCGTGCTGAAAGATGAGAATGAGGGCACCCAAATTGTAGGTAACTGCCAAGACAGTATTTTCAAATCAGATTATGTAAATTTTTTGCAGATACTCACATTTTGTGAGGTTTTTTCCCCAGTAAAGTACTTCCATGGAAAAAAAAAAAAAAGAAAAAGTTGCTGAAAATTGTGTTCTCTAACCTCTAAAAGTTCTATCAAAACTCCGTTGTTTTTTTTTTGTTGACCCTTGAGAAAAGGCCCACTACATATTACAGCCAGGTAACACATCTGGTTAGCCACATCTTTTATAATGAGGCTTGGGTGTATAGGTAATAGTGGACAACAGGGGAGGTTTTCGTTTGTGATTTTTCATAGGTTTTTGAGTGATGATATCAGTGATACTTAGACTGAATGAGGATCACAACATGAACTTTAAGGCAACTAGTGAATGTCATGCTGAGCACAGATCAACTGACAACGAACACAAGTATTGCTACCACAGAAAGCATAATTAAAGCATACACTAGTGATGAGTGCCCTAATCTGCCTGGAAAATCTGCACAGAAAACCCTCCTGGTTAAAAAGTGGAAGGTTCCCAATCTGCTACTTGTCAGACTCCCACATTGGCTAATGCTGCTGCTACCCAGAGTAAAAATACATTGTCTTAATCAGAAGCTATGATTTGATGTAAAACTTGTTGAGTAGAGGATGTAAAATGAGACTGAGAGACCGTTTTCTGGGTTTGCCTCTTGGTAAACCTCTGCTCTGCAGTGTGAAAGAGCATTAAGGAGATTTAAGTTAGTGCAGCAGCGCAGGCTGTGTGGCCTACAGTATGTGGAAGGATCTAGAAACTTCTGGTTTGGGGGTTTTTTTCCCCCCTTTAAATGATCAAATCAAAATACATGAAAAATGTTCAGATCTCTAGATCTGTCTCTTAGAATATAAAATTATAAACCTAAATCCTTAAATTTTGAGGTATGTTAAGTGTCAGAAAGAGACTTTAAAATGTTTCTGCTCAGTCCTCAATGTACAGAGTTGGTTTCCTCTACTAAATTGAAAATATAGTCTCTTACTTGCAGATGTGTAATGCTGGACAAAAGATTAAGCAAATGTAGATCTCTCAGATTTTAACTCTATTAGAGCAGGAAAGCAATAAAGACTAGAAGAGGTTTGTTTATTTTTGGTAAGTTGTCTAAAAATTATTATGAAAGGATAGGATTTGGAATTTAGAATATAACTAAGTTTGAAAAATACATCTTTCTTGTAGGATCACTGTTCACTGACTGCAAACCTTATAATTAAAGAGCAAGCAATCATGATGTTTAGGCAAGGAGCAGAAATTGGAGAACAAACCTCATTCCTCTAGTCTGAATGCAGTGGCCAGATTATCAAAATACTTAATATACAATTGAACTTAAAAAACTATTAATCTAACCTGTTGCTGTAATGAAACAGACTACACACTAGAGAGCTTAAGTTTTAAAAATCCAGAGGACAGAAGTTTCAGCTGTGGTTGAAGAATTTCCCATCTATCTCCTTTCGGGATGTGTTTTTAAACCGTCTCTGTGGCTGATGAGCACTTGGCTTGCATTTCTCTCATGTCCATGAGAGTATTCGCCAGTTGAGGAACCATTTGCCATGAGAGCAGCTATTTAGCTGTCTGTGAGGAGTAAGTACAGGGATGGCAAGCAGATATTGGAGTTGTTGATGCTTGTGCTTTAGCTCCTTCTGGTCACCAGCTGTTGAGTGCGGTGGCTGGGGCCATAGCTGGTCTCCACCAGGGTGAGCGGGATCACTTTGCTTTTCTGTGAGTACAGAAAGCTGCTCTGAGAAGGAGGGCAGAGTAGGGGCTCTGGTGCAATCAATAAATACTGTTCAAAGTTCAGTAGACATGCTTTTAAAAAAATTGGGAAGTATAAAATTAATATTTAACCAGATTACTACATTTTGTCTGCTTCATTAATATTTTATTAATTTATGAAAATGCTGTTGATGGAAATAATATTGACAGGGTGTGTTGTTTTGGTTTGATTGGTTGGGGATTTTTTTTAATATCTTCTGGTAAATGGAAACTTATCTTCCTTATGAGTACAAACCATCTAACAAGCCATATTGGGCAAATGCTCTAATAAGAAAATAATTATTAGGGCATGATGCATTAATGTTTTATGTTGTTCATAACTCAGCTTTAAGAGATTAATAATGGAGATGTGAGGGGAATGCTGCCTTAAGTGTTTATGATTATGTTAATATTAAGACATACTGTAGGAAAGGAAATTACTTTCAGGTAGTTAGCCTTTTTGTTTGTAGAGAGAGTATTCTGAAGGAAATGTTCTTTCTATTTTCTTACAATAATTTTTAAGCAGTTCCGCTGAAGTTAAGTGATAGCAACAACTCTCCATGACTATAAATCCACGAGAACCTATAATCACTATTTTTTTAAAAATTACAATTTCAAAGTCACTTGAGCTGCAACTCTTCAGCCCTAAAATCATTGGGGAGCAAGAATTCCAGAACCTTAATTCTTTCTGGAAATTTCACACTTGTTCCTTCTATGTCTGAAACAAATCCTAATGTCTCGGAACTCTGATACAATTTGACCTGTGCATTTGGATTGGCAGAGCTACTTCTAAGTAAGAAGTTGTCCTTTCAGAAGGCAAAGAAGAATGGTTGGAAAATTTGGAGTTAGTATTTAATCACAATGGCAGACTAAACAAATGTAAGGAGGAAAAAAAAGCAATAATTTATTGTGGAAATGAGTGAAGTTTTATAAAGTTCTTCAACTAGTTGTGGCATAGCAAAACCATTCTGATTGCAGCTATTTTTTCCTACCTCTTTTCGATCTTAAGCAACTGCTGAGGATCCTCTTCTCTCCAAGAAGTCACTGAAACAAAAGGGCCTTTGGTAGGAGATAAGAATTCTTTGCTGTATATTAGGAAGCAAAACATCTCTTAAAGTGGTGTTGTGTTATTTTGATCCTGTAAGTAAAATACAAAAGTGGTGTTTATATTTTTATAGAGTATTTCTGTCTGGCCATCTTTTGTCACAGAGTATATGTATCTATGCTGTCTTCACTTGGCTCTGTTCTTCTGTGTTGAATTCTTGCTTTCTGCCCCTTCTCTCCTTATCTGTATCAGTGTTTCTAATCAGAACTTGAACCCAGTAACAGTTGAGTTGAGTTTTTAAGATCACGAAGTGAGATAGAAGTTAAGCAATTCAAGTTTGCCTATGCAGAATTGCTCCCAGTACCAGCATACCATGAGCTTGATCAAACTTGCAAACTTATTTGTGTTTTTGTCCTGCTTTTAAGTGCCTGCATGCACACCGTTAATACTCATACCTAATGTGTGAAACACACAACCGTTTATCACAGCCCAGCAGGCAGGATACAGATATTTTCAAACAGCACTACTGTATCCTTATCTCAATAGTGCTAATATTATCCTCTGCCAAAACAGACATGAGGTATTGAAGTATCTGTAACCGTTACAGGATCTCTGCATATTTCTTGAATTTAGCCTGCAGCAAGTCTGTCATCCATCGTGATCCTGGTATTGCAGCTGATGCTGCAAGTAGCAGCTTAAAAATATTGTCCGAGCATTGGTGCTGACTTAAAAGCAGTATAGCCTCTACTGACCTCTGAATTGAGACATGTCCATTAAGCTAGACTGCCTGCTTTTCCACCTTCCCTACCGCTTCTTTATATTGTAACAGTAGTTCCCTTTCATGTTTCTAACCCTCTGTCAGATAGAGATGGGGTTCAGGTCATAACTGCAAGCTAGCTAGAATCAAAGTTAGGGGCCAAACTTACCTAATTTTAAAGCTTAACAGTAGTAAATGAAACAGGTTCCAATCCACCAGTCTGTCTCAGTTTTGGGAAAACTTTCTTTTCTTTGATTTTGCTGACTGGATTAAACCTGACATCACAGCAAGGAAAAGGACAAGTCCAATACTGCAAACCATTTTCTGTTTTATTATCTACAATATTTGCATACTGCAGTGCTCAATTGCACCACAATTGTGCAAAGATCCAATCTTCGCAATGTAATGACTTCCTGATGATCTGTCTTTAAATGATAAATGAAAAGAATATGCTGCCTTCCAGCTGCATATATGACAGAGTTTGTTGCCACCCAAACCTGGTTTTCGTTCCTTGGGTGGGTGGGGAGGTGTAGAAGGAAGGTTAAAAACGTCTGGTTTACGCTCTTTTCTAACCCGTCCTCGTACCGTTACGTTGTTTGGATATATTTCCAGTGTTGTTCAACCTCCCTGAAATAAATCTTCCTGAAATTCAAAGGGGGAAAGTGGCTGTATGGGGTTAATCTCAGGATTTCACAACAGAGTTTAGATCAAATGAAAACCCTTGGCTATTGGTGAACCACAGGTTCTTCTTGATCATGTAAGTCCCTCCATCACCCACTCCAGCATGGCAGAAATCTGTCACTTCTGAGATAAACCCACTAATCCACCTCTCTTCTTGGCACATTCTCTGTTCAGTGGGCAGATTTCTTATATGGATATTTTCTATCACTTTTGCCAGTGCTACCTCTGTGTCATAAGCTGATGGCTGTAACTAGTGATTTTCTGTTTTTCAGATTCAACAGAGAAATCCAAACACCTCTCTGTGAAGTGTTTTTGGAGTTTTTCCCCCGCTGGAAGTCTCCTCTAAGGTAATGGTTGCGAATGACAGCAAGCGTATTGTAAACAAAATTTCTGAAAAACATTTCAGTCTCATCCAAAGAGCTTGTGAATTCTATAGTCTGCCTTATCCCTTTCAGCACCTGCAGCAATCTCCTTTAGTCTTGCTGGTTAAATATCCATTCAAGTCTTTGTTCTGGTTATTTTTGGTTAATTTTTTTAATCATACTTCCACTTTCCATGCCGTTGTCCAAATTTTGCATTTACATATCGCTGTTTGTGCTATCTTTTCCTTTTTTGCAGTCATCTGATCTCAATATCCTGCTTTAATTTTTCGCTCTGTACTCTGAGAAGTCAACTTGATTAGTGCCTTTAACTGTTTTTGCTTTTTTGTCTCATCTACTCGACTACTTAATTTACTTCTCCATTAGGAATATTTTTCGTGTTCATTGTGTGTACGATCATGCTAATGAACTTGTGCACTTTATTTCTGAAATAGCGCTCAGTCTGTTCCAGTGCGGTTTGTGTATAAGCTCACTGGCTCTGTGAGTTTCAAAAGATTTTCCAGAGCAATGGTTACTTTTGGGTTCTCTGGTGGAATGTTTGTATGTTCAAATCCTTGAGATTGCGTCTGTGTATATACATGTAAATGTATCTGAATACACATTTATATATGCATATATAAAAAGATACAGGCCTTTGTATGTGTTTATGTATACACAACTACAATTTTTGTTGCTGCACTTAAACTATATGCGTGTGTATATATGCCTAAATCACTAAGTGTTACTCTTTGAGAAGAGACGACGTTGTGGTGAGTGCAAGGTCCTTACTGATCTGCTTCCTGAGCTACGTGGCTAGTTTTGTGCTTTGCAGAATGAACAATACCTACTGTATTATGGCCCAGGCTGTAGTCATGGGGTTTTTAGATTCCTACTGACACACTTCCAGCAGTCTGCTTCCCTTTTCTTGGGCTTTTATGAGGAAACCTTGTTATTTGGGAAAATAAAAATGGGTATGCTGTTCACAGTGCATTGGCTTCTTGCTTAAAATTAAAGATGTAGGACTTAATCATGAGTCTTTTCAAGTACTTGTATTGATTACTATTACTGTATTGTTTAGATTAGGATGCAGCAAGATAGTAAATTGCTAACCATGTACTTCATTGTTACAGGGAATTGCAGGGGAGCGTTCTTCTCTGTTCCTGTGTGCTACCCTAGCTTTTTTTTATATATATATTTATTTCTCTAGGTGTTTAGTGGTGTGTTTTACAATATGGTTCTCCTTCACAGCAAAAAATAGGTCTTGTCAGCAGAAGATTATGGCACACATAAATTGGTGACGTGAGGGGTTGTATCTGTCTATAGCTTCCCTTTCCTCTTCCAAGTCAGACACATACTGAAAGACCTGTTTCTGAGTTTTGAGTTTCAACATAGTAACACTTAACAATGCTGCTTCCATAATTTCACTGTTTGGTTTTTGGGAGACAAGCTTGATAGTTACATTTGATCACAGGATTGCTCATACATGCAGGTTATGTAAAACTGCCAGATGAAAAGTCTGCAGCCAGTATACGGTACAGCCAGGCAAAACGTTGTGTTCGAAGACTGAAAAATTTAGACAGAGATTATTCTGGAAAACTTCCTAGTACTCAATTTAGAGGAAATTTACCCACTTTTAGGGGGAAGATATATTTAGAAACCTAGAGAAACACAGAGTTACTCTAAATGACAACAGAAAATCATAATCCTCTTCTGTCACCTGACTTTTTTCATTTTGTCATTGTCTGTCCTCCCATCACTTTCCCCTGATGACTGCCGGCTCTTGCAGTCTCAAAGACTCTGGAATTTGTCATGTTAATACACCATAACCCATGAGCAAGTTGTTGGATCTGATCTTTCACTTCCTTTCAGCAACACCTGAAAGGTCATCGGTCTCTAAGCAGGTTTCAAGTATTCAAATACACTTTTCAGCAGTGAACTCAGGTTTTGTGCATACATGAATTATTCAGCACCGATAACTAGGGGAGAAAAACAATGTGAAATTTGACATTTTGTATCATAGTTCGTTCCTTAAATTGTATTGATTTTATTAATTCCTTCAAATCTTGAAACGAATTGGTCAGAATGCTCAAGAGGACAACATTTTGGAATAAATAGTTTTACTGGTAGTTTTTAAATAATAATTGTGCTAAAAGGAAGTGAGTGCACTGCAGAGGATATGACCCAAACAACTGAATTTTAATGTATAGTAGCGATGTACAGGGGATTTTTTTGCACACTGCATATTGACTAGGTGTGTTAACAGTTTCTCTTGAGGCGGTAGATACACCTGAGGAAAATATAAGGTAAATTTCAGCAATTCGAAGCCACATTCTCTGTCTCTTTCTTGAGACTCAGGTAATTGAAGAGCTCATGGTTTATCCAAAATAGTTACCTCCTACCTTTCTTCTGCACAGGAATTCTTTGTTTGCATCTTTAATACCCCTAAAAGTGACCAACTCAGTTGGGAACTGATGCCTTAGTTTCAATCCCAGAGTTACTCAGGTTGTTAAGGTCGACGTGCAGCTGTGGGGATCAGCTGAGGAAGGAGTGGGTAGACAGGTTCTTTTGTCTCTAGAAGTTTCCAGCGCTTCTGTCTCACTTTGCTGCCTTGTATAAAGCTGCTTTTATCCAAGCTGCTGCATAAAAGAACACTTCAAAAAGTTGCATATTTATTGAACTGCTTAAAAAACTTAAACTATATTGTCTTAGAAACTATTGTATGATAGAAGAAAATAATTTAAATTTGAATGCAAATATTGAAGTGCCTGGAGGGATTATAAACCAGGATTTTGCCAGTTGTGAAGAAAAAGCAAAGTTGCTCTAATGGCTGGTGTCTTGTGAAGACACTGGATGGAAAGAATAAAGAGTAATGAAGTAATTCAGACTTCTCAATGCAATTGGTATTTACTCATCAGTGGGGCTGGGTTTTTGTTTTGTTTTATTTTGGGGAGGGGTTCCAGCTATGTCAAATAATGTTGTATAATAACAGCACTAACACTGACAGCACCTAGATTCATGCAGTAAAGCGTTTGAGTCTGCCTTGCGCCCACCCCTCCCCGGCTGCTTTCTTCTTTTTTTTTTTTTTTTTTCTCCATTTTTTCCTGCATATAAGTCTTTGAGAAAATACCCTATTACTGTTTGGCTCCTGCCATTGGAGCAGGGCATCAGCTTTCAAGAAATTTTAATGAGAATACTTCACAGCCAGCTACAAATATTTATAACCTCGAGGTTGTCTTTGATCCTAAATCATCTTCCAATTTTAGTTACACTAGAAACAAATGATTTTTATCCAGAATACAGCAAACTCGGGAGGTTACAGTTATTTTAAGGCTTCTGTTACTAATTTTAGCTAACTTATTACCTTACACTGTTGCTAGCTTTCCAGAATACTTTTTTATATAGAATTCATCAACCTGTTGGGTTAACTTCCTGAAATTTTACATGAACCATTGCACAAGTGTTGAGATAGTCACAGTATTATTTATAAGAAAACTTTGGATTCCTTTGTAAATTCTATTCCTTTCTTATACAAGAGAGAGCAAAACACCACAAATCCCAAGCTATTTGTTTGATATTGTAATGAATGTTAGATCGAATTTTGGATTTGTTCTTTGCCTTTCAGGATTGTAATATGCCTTGAAATTCTCAAATGTGCTGGATGTGATTTTTAGTGGGAGTGTTTGGAATATGTAAACTCAGTGTCATATTTTATGACCTCTGTAACTTCACTTGTGCTGTGATGTTAAACAAATCAAACAATCCAGTTGAATTAGACAGGAAACTTGTGAAAGGGTATCAGCGTGAAACCGTCATATAAAAGACCTCCATCCAACTTGCTTTCTAGACACAGGTTTTTTTATTGTAATCTTTAAGAAAAATTTTGATGCTTTAAAAATACTGTCTATTTTTTACACATTTTTTTGTGTCTGAATGATTAGGTCATTATCAAAATGTGCATATTAAAAATTTAAGAAATATAAATTGAAATTGAGGAATCAAGTCAGGATAATCATCTATTTCCTCGTATGTTTTCCCCTCTTTTTTTTCTTTCTGTTTTCCCCTCTTTTTTTTCTTTCTGTTTTCCCCTCTTTTTTTTCTTTCTGTTTTCCCTCCAGATGTCTTCTGTGTTCTGATTTTACAATATGACAAAATATTACAAATAGACGAGAAAGTAAGCCCACACTGGTAAAATAATAGCATTTTTCTCATTGTGGATAGACAGGTATAGAAGAAAAGGTTGATTTTTAGCATGGTAGGCAAGAGAACCAACAAGAGTATAAAACTACTCACTATGTTAATTAGTTACTGTGCATCGGAAGGAAGTAAATACTCTGTGCAATAGTAACGTACAGGCAGAGTAGAATGTTCTCATTTTGGAGAAGCTTATCAATCATTTTTGAATCTCTGTTTCCAGGTTAGACAGCTAGTGCTTTACTTGTTTTGCCGTTTAGTATGTTCTAGTATTGGTGCTTTCTTTAGTAATATGACTTGATTACGTATTTGGTGCTTTTTAATAATTCCTAAAGTTTGGCTATTGAATACTGACAGATTTTCCTTTTTGTAAATGTTAATTGAAGGGG
>VWZZ01003902.1:225196-261224 GCA_013399095.1 Psophia crepitans
ATTTTTTTGGGGTTTGGGTTTTTTTTTAGCGGCCTTATGTTCCTGTTGCTCTGTGAGTAAACAACAAAAAAATCCAACTTGATATTTTAACTTCCCCATATGATTAACCTTTTCATCAGATGAGTGTAGTGAAAATCTAAATGAAATTGTTGTTCTTCTCTCCAATATAACATCCAGTATTTAATGCCAAATCCATCTTTGTGCTACTGTCTTTAACAAAATGGGAAGGGGGGCTGCTAGTATAGCTGTGTATTGAGCATTGATAATAGTTTTTGCTATTTTGCCAGCAGACTTCTTCAAAACAGTTGTTGAGAAATAGAATCTCTCTGTGACTCCTGTACCAAAGTCTGCAATGATTATAGTAACTTAATACTCTGTTAAGAGACAATGCTATCACATTAATGTGGAGGCTCCCAACTGTTTACTTTTCTCCTTACAGTGCTTTCTGGTGCAATAGTGAGGTATCTTTTCGTGTCAGTAGTACAGGAACTTTGCAGATGAATCAAGGGATGCGTTCACTTAATACTAGTCTCTGTTTTAAGTATAAAGAGAAGAGGCCTGAGGTAGAATATGAAAGCACTATGATGGTACTGTAATCTCTCAAGGTGTTAATCACAAAACGCGAGCAAAAATCTTGAAAGAGCAAAATGCAAATAAAGAAAACAGGGAGATAGAGTTGTGTAGGAGTGCCAGAGGACTGCAGGATGTTTTATTTTTAAGTTTTTAAAGTTCAGGGTAAATGCAGAAATTTGTTTTGGAAGATAACCTGCTCATTTTTAATGAAATACCAAGTTAGGAGAAGAGATGGATAGGGAAGATTTTGAGGAAAAGTCTTGGAGCAACGTTGTTCTGCCTGTTATGTTGCATTAGTAGCTGTACAACATGTGCATTTTAATTCCTAAGTACTGAAGGTACCCATTCTTCACCTACAGTTTTAGCAAGTACCTATGATAGTGAGACTGAGTGCTAGGCAAAAACATAGGACATTAGGAAGAAATTCTTTACTGTGAGGGTGGTGAGGCCCTGGCACAGGTTGCCCAGAGAAACTGTGGAAGCCCCACCCCTGGCAGCATTCAAGGCCAGGTTGGATGGGGCTTTGGGCACCCTGGGCTGGCGGGGGGTGTCCCTGCCCATGACAGGGGGTTGGAACTAGATGATCCTTGTGGTCCCTTCCAACCCAAACCATTCTATGATTCTGTAAATAAAAGTGTGCTTAGTTGCACGGCAACTTCCGTTTTCATTTTTGCATACAGTGTGCATGTGCATTCGTGAACGTGCTTGTGTACAGAGTGGCATGGACATAAGTATTTCTAAATCCAGCCATCAGATTTCTGGTACTTAGAATGGAAATAGAGAGAGAAAAGCCTTATATTCTGATGTAATAATTGAGATTATTTGTATTAGAGTTCCTATTTACAAAGCTGAAATTTTTCTCTAGTGACATTTAAAAATTTGAATATAATTCTCTTCATGTGTAAAAACCTCATCACTTTCTACAAAGTGAAGGGTAAACTTTACACTGTAATTCTTTGCTCCAAAATCTCCTACGTATAGCTTAGCTGAGAGGTTGGTCATAGCTCCTGTTCTTTAGGGATTGTTCACATAAATATTTTGCTCACTTATCTATTTATAAATATATCTGTTATAAATATGTATCTATTTATAAATATGGTTTGTGCAAATGATTAAATAGATATTTATTTAGTAAATAGTAATATTACATTACTATTTCTATTTGCATTAGTAAAAGAATAATTAATGTGTAAATATTCTTCAGATAATACAGAATAAACTTCATACCTGCAAAATTTCAGTTTCAGATTAATACCCTACAGTCAGTACAGGTTGATGTTTATTGTAGATGTCTAAAAACTATAGATCACTGTTGCTGTATAGTTACACCTTGGTCAAAAACGAATGACAAAGTGATTTATGATGGATGCTCCTGTGTGCAGATTATCTTATTGCTAGTGGAAAAACACTGTTAGAAACAAGGAAATACACCCCAGAGCTGTAGCGAAGTCATTGGTTTTTTGGTGAGCATCTCGTGATTTATCCAAGAGACATTGTACTGCAGTGCGCTGGGGCTTTGAAAGTCAGCTCATCATAATCTCTGAGGCCGTGACCTAACAGATTAAATAGAACGATGAGTTTGTATTGTCAGAGCAATTCTGTCTAGAGGACAAAACATTTTATTTAGGGGTTAGATTGATGGGATTAAAGCTTTGAATTGATTTCCTTTACACACACAAATTTACTGTAAGTTGTTTTTTATTAAACCAGCCACTGGGTTGTTAAAGGAATTATTTTAGGACAGATGAGAAGAGTGAAGGATCAAAACCCTCAGAATTTATTAGTAAACTCAGTCCTTGCCATTCCTTTGCTCAAAAGCAAAGTAGTCTTTTCTTATTTTATGTTCATTTTAATTTGCAGACTATTTAGAAGAACTGGAAGCATATAATCTGTTCTTTTTCAGCACTTGGAATGTCACAAGATACCTGAATAATCAGAAATTCAAATAATTCTTAAGGTAGAGAGAGATGCTGTCCGTTTTCTTTAAAGACTTTTGAAAAACGGCACAAATAAATAGTATCTATTATTTGTGGTCCCTTGGTTTGTAGTAGCTACACAGCTCTTCAGAATAAACAGAGAAATATGTTATGAAAGCATATAGCCTTTCCACAAATGCAATTCGTGCCCCTTAAGAAAATTACCTAAATGTTTAAATAAAAAGTTTATAGCAAGAGCCTTTTCATTGTCTTTCTCTTTCCCTGTAATGCTCAGCAGGTGTTTAAAGGTTTTATTTTTTCACTTCAAACTATCAATGTGAAAGTATACCAATAAATGTGTTAGTTTTAGATAATCCAAAATTCCCTTTGCTCAGCTTCTTAGTTGATAGTTATCTGTGTGAGTTAGAAATCTATTACCGTGTGTTCAATTTCCACCCAAATCTATTCACCAAGCATCAAAATTCATCAGTGAGATGGAATAATGCCATTTAATTAGTCTTTGATATACAGTTAAATTAGGTCTTAATAAGGGGTAGTGCATCCTAAAATCAATTATCTTGCTCTTCTTAATAAGAGCAACTAATTAGTAGGTAGATCGCCACAGTTCCCCTTTTATCCTACAGTTTTTACAGTCCTGCGGAGGAGATTAGGCTGAGGAAATTACTCCCCAATAGCTCAAAGAAATTTTAGGGAATACCTCAGAAAATGCTTTGACAAGCAAACTGCAGTACAGAAAAGAAACAAAAAAATGAATAGGGGAAAAAAACTCTCATCAAAAATGCTTAAGTTCTTGATAATTTTGCATGAATTTCTTGTGTCAGGTCACCTACCTGACAAAAGAAAACAGAAACTATGTGTTGCCCTGCCTGCTGCAATCTGTCAGTGTACAGTGAGTGTCCGTCCTGGGATTCATTTCAATGCAGTCATCAGTTAACCAGAATATCTATTTTTTCATGGGAAATTGTGCAGCTGCAAACAAAGGATATGGGTGTTAAGCACAGTTATAAAATATGGCTGTATGTAGAAAACAGCTTTCTTTTAGGAGAATCAGAATCCCAGAGGAAAAAAACTGCTGTGTGCCATGAAAGAATAGCACAGTGGTCATGGAAAAAGTCAGTATTTATCCATAGATACTGAAATTGTTGCATGTTTTAAGCACACAAACGTTGCGTTTCAGATCTTATTGTTTAGCAGAAACTTCCAACTTCTTCATTCTATCCTCAGTTACAACTAAGCAGCTGCTGGAAAGACATCATGAGTAGAAGGAGAGTATTGCAAAGAGTGTTCAGGATTTCTTCACAAGTTCCGTCTGCCTCAAAATTTTACCAGACATCTACTGACTTGGACCATAGTTTCATCCAATCGTGTAGGCTACTATACAGTGTATTGCCATAGATTTGTCGAATTTGATGACACTTTGTAGATTATTTTTTTTTGCTTTCAAAAGGCGGTGTCATTCTCTTTCATTGGATAGTAATTATTTTTTTTGTCATGGTCAAACGTTTGAAGGGAACTCAAGGATACGTTTGTGATTACTCAACAAACGGAGAGGCTTTTTTTCATTCTTTTTCTGCTGCTACTACATCCTGCATATACTAGTCCCTTCACACTAAACTTCCTTGCCAAGCATGTCAGAGAGATTTTATAACTGTGAAAGTGTGATGTTATTGCTTCAGTTTCCCTTATGCTTATTGTTGCAGTTTTTCTAGACACTCTCTGGTGTTAGTCATTAATGACAACACACTGCCCCTGTTTAGAGAGTCTGAGGTTGCTGTCTGTTCTTTGTTTTTCCTCCCTGCTGCATTACTCATGCTTTTTGTGGAAGGAAATGTTCTGAAGGCAGCCATTCCTCCCTGTGAGACTTGATAATGATGTATTCTTTGCTATCTCTTCCTCGTTCAAATGCTGATCCCAGTAATTCACTTCATGATCTTAACAGTACCAGAAAGCTGTGAGAAGCAGTTCTCGTATTTGACTTTTAACTGGTCTGGGACAGGCAGTTACAACAGCGAATATCTGAATCTCCAGACAGTAACATTCACATTAGCATCTCTGATATTATGTCAGTGGTCCTTTTGTTGGTGGACGGCTTAAGCAGTAGAGAAGAAAAAACAAACATGCTGTCCAAGACCCTTGCATGTTCTCTGTCTGTCCAGAATCTGTAAGCAAAATGATAATATGCCCTAATATAGTGCATTTATCGCTATCTGAGCTCTCCACACATGCTAATGCTAGGAGGGGCAGTGACAACCAACAAAAAACCTGGTGAACACTGTATTTTGGGCTTGCCTTTGGTGCCTCGGATGTATTCTCAAGCCTCTTTAGGTTTTCTGACCCTTTCCTCAACAGTAGAATGTTAAGGTGGGGTAAGATTTTAGTAGTCCACAATACAATCTAGGTGCAGTTTAAGCATCTGCGTTAAGCCTGTTTCTGCTGATAGCCTCACATTTAATGGGACTCAGGGAAATAAAATGAATGAGTAGCAGGGCTTCATGACCATGTCTTACACAGATGGTGGGTATCAAGATTCTGGATGGACACTAGTTGCAAGTTTTAAGCTATTTTTAAAGCATATACTTTAATATTTTTTTATATCAAAGTTGGAATGGTGAATTAGACTAACTTGTAATTAATAATGAAATACTGGGGGAAGTAGGGAGAAAGCCATTAATTGTGTTCCTAGCATTCTTGTCTGTACGTCCAATTTGACATGTATGAAATTTGTTTTAAAAAATTAGAAAAAGTCAACAAGCTTTGAACCACAGCTGAAACGTGAAAAGTATCAGGAATCCTTCTGATGACCTCTGCAGCTTTTAGATCTGGTTCATAATGGGAACTAAAAGGTCATCATCTCCCGCTCTCCCTTTTCCCCAGCTGTACATCTTATGTGAAGGCCAAGTTGGAACCCACAGGAGTCACAACAGTTTCAGACACAGCTGTACCCCCATGCCCCCAAAGCAATTTCTTGTTATAATATTTTTGACTTGCAATGATAGGTTTGGATCAAACTGTTGCTGTAAGTACTAATAAGCTGTTTAAGGCGTAACAGAAGGTCATTTTACTGACTGGAGATGAATGTTCATTGCTATTTTTTCCATTCTATTATGTAGTCCTAACAAATTTATCACGCCAATTTTATGTTCTCTTCCACATATCTCTATACTTTTTCCCATTTTGCAGTGGACCTGCTTCAGTTAGGAGTCTTTGTTCTTGCAAAATATTGTAGAGTTTATGGCCTGCGAGTTTGAAAAAAAATCTAAGTCAATATGTTTGCAGTTAAATGAAGTTTACTTTCCCTTCATGAACGATGAAGCTGTTCCCATTGTGGGAACAGCTACAAGTTGCGCCAGGGGAGGTTTAGGTTGGAGAGGAGGAGAAATTTCTTCTCGGAAAGGGTAGTTGGGCATTGGGACGGGTTGCCCAGCGAGGTGGTGGAGTCACCTTCCCTGGGTGTGTTTAAAGAAAGGTTGGATCTGGTACTGAAGGACATGGTTTAGTGAGTAATAGGTGGTGGGGGGACAGTTGGACTAGATGATACTTGAGGTCTCTTCCAACCTTAATGATTCTATGATTCTAATAGCCAAAGAGATATTAAAGTTATCTTTGTCTTCTTGTCTACTCCCTGTTACAATATTAATGCATGTTATCCCTGCGCAAGGGCCTGGTAGACTTTTGTCCACCAGGCAGGACAAAATTTTGTTCCCAAGTGCCCTCTTACTTTTTCCCTCCATTGATAGCTTATTGTGTGACCCACAGCTCTGTGGAGTGAGGTGGGTTCTCCTCAGCAAAATCCATGGATTATATTTATAGACCAGTGATGCATATTTTATTTAAAACAGAAAAAATATTGCCTAAAATTGGCAACTTATGTTTGGTGTCAGGGGATTAACAATTGAGCAGGCCTGTTCTGTCCCTTGTCATCTTGTCTGCTCAAAGGAGCTTGGACGTTTTGTTGCTGTCACCTTGCTATGGTTATATCATAATTTACATCTGCAGCTTGCAAACAACAGTACTGCAAGCAGTGTGACAAGTGGCAGTTTCACTAGTAAACAAATCAGCAATGCACTTAGAGTGATTAACAGGGGTTGCCAGCATTTCACATGGGGTTGGTGCCTGAAATGGAGATTGCCCTAAGCAGACCTTCCTGTCTAGGATGCTGGGAGGGGGGAGGAGAAAAAAGAGATAAAATTACCTGCTGGCTTTAGGTGTAATACCTGTGTAAGAGTAATCAGTAGGTTGTATGAAACTTTTTGGTTTTCTGATCCACTTGTGTTCTGTGGGTATTATTCCAAAGGCTGATTCTAAAATTAAAGATGAGGGTCTCTATTGAACAAGATCTTTGTGAGGCAGTTAGTTGTTCATTTGGGTGACTAAACAAAAGAAAATACCAGCACAAAAATAAAGTATTGACTGCAGTTACAGCAGAAGAATGGGCAATCTCCGAATTCTGTGACAAACTTCCCATATGTACCTATTTTTATTTGAACTTTAATTATTTTTCAAATGGATTTTTTCATACGTTCCAGAGCTAACACTTCAGGCTGCTGTATGTGTTGTCTGCTGTTATTGTGAGGTAACCTTTTAGAGCCTCACCCCAGGTGTCAGAGACATGTTTAAGAGCAGTGCTTTGACTTAAGCATACAGATGCTAAAGCAAAATGGAACTTGAATCATTAGAACAAAATTTCGCTGGCCTGAAGTTCAGATGATCACAGCCGTAATGGCCTATGAAGTTACTTATGATGAGCTTTTCAGAATCCCATTCTTAACAATGTTACTATGCAAATTAAAATGTTATTTAAAACCACCAGACCTCTTTGCAGGCACAGACCACTGACTTTGCTGTCCTTTTCCCTGCATGACTGTTGAATCATGCAGCAGTGCAAACTGAGTATAAAACACTACCAAAGAAGAAAGACTGAGTATTTAAAATTAACTTTGTGTTGATATCAAAGACTGGTGACAGAAATGAACTGTAGAAATGCATCCTGGTATGTAATATTAACAAAGGGTTGTTAGTTTATCTAGAAGTCTACTTTGCTGCTTCCCCATATGCCCCTGTGTGATTTGTCTCCCCATTCCATACCTTCTCCTCATTGACACTGAGCTGTGCTGATTTAAAAGCTACAATTACAATCAGAACCATGAGATACAGCAAACTGAATGTTTTTACATATACATCTTTTCAACAGGAATTTGATTCCTGTCCTTCCTCTCTTCTTTGAGATAAAGCCTTCTAGCTTCTTCAGGAGTCTGGGGAAAAACAAAAATGTCAGCAGCTGTACAACAAATTATAAATTTCACTTGCATTTAAAATTTAATTTAAAATAATCTAACCTTGTCTTATTTTAAATGCCAGCAAGTTTGATATTTCTTTTTACATGAACTTGAATTTACTTCCTACAGTGATAGATGGTTATAAATATTTCTTACTCCATCAGTTGTTAATCATTTTATGTTTCATCTCTGTGCTGTGTGTAAACAGAATCCTATAAAACAGTAACTGGAGAGCAACTTTCTTATCCTGTTGCTTTCTTGCTACTGCAAGTATGTAATTCCCTGGGGTTTTTGCCTATCAGTAGCCACTTATCTCTGAATTTTGTCTTTTCTTTCCCCCTTCTCTTAGTTTTCTGCCTTTACCTCTCAATTTCTCTTTAATCTCACAGTCCTCTACTCAAAACACACACCAATACTTGGAGGAAAATGAAGCAACGTCCTTCCATCTTCCCCTCCCCTTTTCCTGCCCCAAGCATGGGGATTTGCCCTTCTCCCGAGGCAAAGCTCATTACGGCCCCAGCCAAGGGCAGCAAGTAGCAGTTACAGTAGATTCTAAACTCTTCTCAGCCTTTGTGGCTCTAGCTCTGGGGAGAGTTAAGCTCGGCAATACATTGTTTTACTCAGTGAAATTATAACAATCTGTCACCCTTGGTAAAACTCCTTTGCACTGGGGAGGAGGCTGGGGGACCGGGATGGAGGATGGCACAGAGCAAAGCTGGGAATTGAGATGGCCACGGCAAATTGTCGGGTTAGTTTTCTACTCTCGGCAGCCTTCTTCCTTTATGCAAGTGTGCGCTTTACCTATGACTACAGCTGTCATACAGCTGGATAGATGTGTAAATAGTAATTGACTTATCTTGACCCATTGTTCCATTTCAGAAACAGGTTATTTAACAAATGAATGTCAAATGCGTTCCTCTAATTTATGAATTGTACTGCTACTGCATGGGAAGTGCTGTGACTTTGAAGTTAGAGTTTAATAACGAAGGCATTGTGTTTATGTTACCATCCATTATGGCCATGATTAATCCTGGCTGACTACTACACTGCTGCCCAGGAACCTTAGTTCGTGCAGCTGGCTTTTTTTCCTTTTGGAAATAATATTATCAGTGTGTTGTACATTGTCTGGCCCTGCTGGACATCATGAGGACAGTGAGAATACTTTGGACAGTTGCCATTCCTATTTCAGCTTGAATGTTTACCCTAATATTGTGGTGCCTTTAGACTTTCATTTGCACAGGAACACTTGTAAGTGATTTATTCGGCACTTATCACTTCACATTACAATCATGTTATCTGAAGGCAGGATTACATAATGCACTATCGGATATGAATATGGATTGGTTTGCTGCAAAGTGGCGAAACACATGTGTCTATGCTTTCTTCCATCAGATAGGGGAAATGCAAAAACAAATGTAGAAGGGCAAAAGTGTCAGGTGTATAGCATCTATTTTGCTAAGGAGTTCAGAAAAAAACCCTGTGATTAGTGGTCTTAGTTTGATGTAGTTCCATTGCATTTAGCAGCCAATTTTATCATCTGAGTGCTGAGACCAGCACGTGTATACTTTTCTAAATAACGTATTTTTGAAGTCCGATGCTAATCTTTCCTTTCTTGAAGACTTCAACAATGTTCCAAAGGAACAAGAGGTTCAGATCTGTTTTCATAGAATGAAGTCTCACATCACAAGATGCTTCTGTTTTCCAGCCTGTGGTGGCCTCTTACTCAGCTGAGCTCATGCGTCACTAGAAGCTCTAATAAATATTTTGCTGCCATTGATGTCACATTAACCATACAAAAACTGCTTTAAGCTTTCTAGGCTTCTACTTTTCTTTTTTTTTTTTTCCCTTCTTTTGAGTACAGATGCAGATTACACATCTTTTCCTTCTCTGTTCAAGCTGCCACTCGTGCAGGACAGCATGTCACAGAGACGGGGGATACACACCTTGACTAGTCATGGGCTAAATGCTTCTCTCATAGCAAAGAAGTTTTTAATCTGTCTGTATATATCCAAACTCATGAAGGAATTTCTTTAGTTTTCCATTTCTGATGACTTTGAGTCCTTTTTTTTTGATGAAGCTCTTTCTTTCTTTCTGGCTTGTGCTGGCTATGTCATTTTGTGGGCATTCTGGTAATGAGGAATCTTTTGTGAGCTGTCTGCAGTGCAGTTCCTCTGTGTGACCAAGGGATGTTGTTTATTCCTGTTCTAGTAATCTTTAGACTATGGTTTTTAAAGGAGGATTTTACCCAGATGGGAATTACAGTCTCATGTTATAAAGCTCATTTAGGTCCTTATCAAATGGAAATTATTATTCAGAGGCTTAAAAAAATGACAGATGTGACAGTATTGCTGTCCGCACTTGTACAAAGGGATTTTCATATATTTACCCCCTGACCTTTGTCTTTACCGTTAATGTTGGCTTTATCATTGCCAATTACCCTGTATGGAGTTCTCAGCTTTTGTTAAGTTTTGCTAGACCCTTTGTCCATTCCTTAACCAAGTCTGAAAGGTCCAAAGCTACTAACACATTTAAGATAATATTCTCTGTATATTTTAGGTCGAAATCTTTCCTTCTCTGCTCCGTCGTTAGTACAGGGTTTAGTGCAACAAAATCAGATACTATCTTAGCACAGATAACCTTATGTAGTCAAATAGGAAACAAATCTCAGTGGAATATAACTGGCTTGAAATTAAGATTCAAAAATTATGGGTTTATTTTCTTTTTGTCGTTTGAGACTTAGGTGTTCACAGTTCCAATTTTGTTTTCACAACCGTGAAAACAAAAAGTCTTAAAGTTTCTAGATGCACAGCTGATGTTTATAAAGAAGACCCTAAGAAATAAAAACATCACTGAGTGAACTCGCAATAATGTTACATGGGGATAGGAACCAGATTCTGTCCTGCTGTGTTCATGTGTTTTACAACATGAACAGCAACATAAGTAGGCTGGTCTGTTTTTTTTCTTTGAGTAAATTTTTTACATCCTTTTGGTGATTGCCTCTGCTTTAGGTCAATGCCTCACAGCAGTTTTCCAATATATTTTTTCTTACAAATTAAGCACAAGAATACTTCTTTTATTATTTGGGTTTGTTATACTCAGTTCAGAAATACAAATATGATTATGAATGAAATGAAGAGGAATTACCTTTACAATCAAGTCTCAAAATGCAGCGCTAGTATTATGATTTATGAAGCACATTTATGCAAAATCTAAATATTTAAAATAATTTAGAGATATTCCTTCTGTTTATTTGTCTAGAAAGAAATAATCCATAACGAAGTGGGATACTTAAATATGTCACCTTTAAAAATCAGTTTAAAGTCAGTTACTTCAGTTGGGTGTGGGGTTTTTTTGGTTGGTTGGTTGACTGGGTTTTTTGATTGATTGGTTTGGTTTTAGCACTGTTGATAACCATCTAAAATAATGACACAAGAAGTCTACCTATTTTAAGCTGCTCAATTTTATGCACAGCACTACATACGATACTGTTTTCTGTGTAGTTCTTTGTGGAATATAGCAACAAACCACCAAAAGAAAAGCTCCTTTTGTCCAATAATTTTAACAACTCGGTAGGTTTCTTCCACAGTTTTTCTGTAAACAGTAATAATCATTAAGGTCTGTAAATGGTACTTCAGTAGATGTGCCATCTTTGAAGAACTTTATTGCTATAAAATGGTCCCTTCCTGTGCAAGCGTTGCAGTTTCAGATTATAGACAATCAAATCAAGGATATAAGGGACTAAATATTCTCAGTGTGATCATTGACCGTGGGGTGGGAGAAGATTTCTGCATTCATTAGTCAGTAAACAATTTGTAGGGAATAGGTGAATTAACGTTTATTAGCAGGTAATTTATAAATAAAATGTATATAATTATGAGACCTGCTGAAGATACTGAGCATACATGTAGATAGCTGGGTCTCAACTTACAAATTTTGTGCATATATACTTTATATATATGCATACAAAAGAATACGTTAATCGTCATAGAATACAAGATACTGTTTATCTGGACCAAGGAACCCCAAAAAAACATCAGGATTGTCAATGTTTTCCAAGATAACTTTATATTTGAGTAACTTTGCCTTAGTGAGATGTAATTAACTTCATTTCACTGACAATTTTGAATCTTTAGATACATTCATCACATACACGTAGCCTTCATCAGTATTGTAAAGAACCGGGTATATGGTATCATATTCAATAATAATCATATTGAAAATTAGTTTAATTGATTTTTGAAAATTATTTTTTCCATAGATTAATTTGGCTTAAGGTTTTCTTATGAGTTAGGAGTGTAAAGCCAAATATAGAGACAGAATTATGTTGACCAATGAAGGAAGAGTATCTCTCATGTCACTGTAATGAAAACAAAAACAAATCCTACTTACACCTCCCAACTGGCTGTAATTGCCACATTGGCTGCAACTCATTTGAAGACATTTGTTTTTCAAGTGATTTACCAATATAAATTATGACAAAAATATTAATGAAATTACTTAAGCAGCTTAAAAATATGCCTCCGCTGATAGAGAGAAAAATTATTACAGAGAAGTTCATGTGATGGTTTTTAGGGTCTTCATTTCAGCATCATTGTTCAGGAATTTAAATGAAAAAAAAAAGTATTTGTTGCCTTGTATATCGTGTTGATAGATTAACTCAGTAAAATTTCATAATGAACATAGGAAAATTCTTCAGGGGAAAATGAAAACTCATACAACTGAGAGGAAATGACTCTGAAGAAATAGCACTGAGAAACCTCAAGGTGATAGTGGGAAAACAAATTAGATGTTAATCTGCACAATGCTATAGCTGCAAAAGTGGTCAGTACTACCATAAGCAGCGTACACAAAGTCATCTCAGTTTTTGGACAAGGGAGGAAGAGACCCTTTCAGTAAAGCTCATGAAATAATAAACTCAAGATACCACATGACTGATAAATCTGATCAATTATAATCTGCTTAGAGAAAAGCAAGACAGATAAGGGAGCTAGTCAGATTGAAAGAACAGAAATGCTTGGAAAATAGCAGTTTCATTTGACATATTAAGGGATATATAGTTCATCTACTCAACCAGATTGCAACAAAACCACAAGTTTTGTTTTTACAGGGTGGTGAGGCCACGTTTTTAAGGCTTTACAGTGCTTAAATACTTTAGGCAGACAATGAGTTTCTTAGACATGTATAAGGTGAGGTGCATAATATATACTATTTTCATACAGTGGCCTCAGTGCAGTTACATGCACAAGTACTTTCACGGTTTTCCTTTCATGTTTGAAACTGGAAAAAACATGTATGTAATGTTGACTATCTGGGCCACTTTCTTTTGATCAAAACTGTGTGAGTAAAAACCACAATGTTTACACACACACACACACACATTTTACATACCTATGTACAAATTAAACTAGTGATCACTCTTCCTGTATGCAACATGTATCTTGTGCCTTGGAAATCAAATTCTTCGGAGTGCCAGGGAATGGAAACAAACAAGCTCTTTAAACTTGAATTTATAAAAATCCAAAAATTTACAAGAAGTATGTCACCAGGAGTATTTTGAATCCCCTAATAAGGAACTTAATAGATAAGGATAACAGGGACGGTTGTTACCTATAAGAGACAAAATATTTCTATAATCATTTATCAGCAATCTCTTGAAAGTAACATTGATCTTTCTATGCTATTAACAAGGTTTAATCTCTTGGCACTGTCTCTGGTACCTTGCTAGGCATTTCATCATGTCTTCAATATAAATAAAACTGGAGCTATTTGACTCTCAATTTGTCATATCCCATGTTTGAAACACAGTGTTTGAGTTAATTATGTTCATTGTAATCTAGCAATAGTAAACAGAAAGTATGTTCACAGGGGATTCGGCTTCGGTTGGAGTACCATAAGCTGTTAGGTAAATGAAAACAACAGAGTTCTGGAAACATTAGAAATGTGTTTGTCAGTTCAAGTTCTGCTCATTGTGGAAAAAGGCAGCCTAATAAAACTGAGAGAGATGGTGATGAACATGAACATGTCTGTTTAGCAGCAATCCAAAAAAGTTCCTACTCATTAATTTCAGGACTGATTGAAAAAAGTGTGTATACTTCAGCAGAAATGAGGGTAGCATTAGCGTTGTGTGGATAATTGGTTATGTCAGATTTGAGGGGACCATATATAAGATGTTTCAAATGTTAAGGTCTTGTTCACATTTACAAGAGCATTAATGTGAGCAGGAGGTATTTCCTCTACTGTATTTGACTGTTGCAAGACAGAAAAAAAAAATCTATATAAACTTCAAAAATACCTACAGAAGAAAGCAGGCTTGCTGTGGTTTTCTATTTGAAAATTGAAGAGATTGCAGTATTTTCTCAATCAATGCTCCTGAAAAGTAAAAAGAAACAAAAATCTTAAGAAAAGCCCCATTATATTATGTGAAAATATATTCTTATATAAAAAATTGTCATTCAAGAAGGAAACAGGTTCAGGTTTCCCTTCTCTCTTTGCTGAATGATGTATAAAGCTGTTAGATTAAACAGTAAGCAGAACATGTTATAGAAATCATTCCAGACATGGCTGTTGCTTGCTAAAATACTTGTTCAAAACAAGTTTATGTTATATAAGCCAGACCTGTAAAGAACAGAGGCACTGTTCGTCAGACTTTATCAGACAGGACCAAGAGAGAAAATAAGCTTGTGTTCATACCATTCTTATATGAACATGCTTTGTCTAGACTTTGAATTTACTTTTTTTTTTAAGTGGATTCTGACAGTATGGAGGCAAACATAGTAGCGAAAACTGGAAATAAAGGTCCAAACAGTATCTTACAGTTTCATCTTGTGTCTTTCCAATTTAAATGTGTTGAATAGGTTGCAAAGTTAACACTCCATTCTGACCTTTCTTCTTTCACCTAGTGTTTTTCTATCCCTCTGGCATGCTCCTTTGACGTTTTTTGGGCAATATTAATCTTAGCCAAAATGAGACATTTAATCTCTCAGCACTCCTCCCCCTTCTTCCTCAACACGTTCAAAAAGACAATTCTTGTTCAGCGCTGCAAGCTAGCAGCTATTTTGGACTTTTTCTTTTTACCGTTATGTCAAAATCTCGCAGTATCTCCCTCAACAAAATGTCTGATATCAGACTTACTTGCTTCACCCTCATTGTCAACTTCTTTACTGATATGACATTCTTTGCTTTGGCTTCTCTTCAATCCCCAATAAATACAACAAATTATTTGTCTGACCTGGCAATTTGTTAGTGTTATCTCAATTCTGCAGATCTTAAGCTGTATGATGGCAAACTCAGCCTTCCCAACTCTTACGTTGCAATGCAGCTCATTTATTTTTCTTTGAACCTGCCCCATCTTCCCTCTGGTTGTTTCTTTATAGTTTGAGGGGTTGGTTGGTTGGTTGATTTGTTGGGTTTTTTCCCCTGAAACTTTGTCTATTATCTTTTGGTTTTGAGCCCTGCAGTAAAAAAGACCACTTCTTTTTGAATCTTTGGAAAAAGTTCATACCACGCAGATTTAACGTATACAAACAGCCTAGTCTCAACAACTCTTCCTGGTGCCTTTGTCAATTTAAGATAGCAAAGCAAAGAAGGATGTTGCCTACTTGTGGTACCGTTCTAGATTCTGTCACTGGTAGTGGTTTAAGACAGCAAAACTTTTCATATCTCATTTCTATGTCAATGCAGTTGAATTATGATCTTTTCAGTATAGCCATTAAGCTTCTGAAAAAAAGAAAACAGATTATTTGAAAAAAAAATCAATTTGAAAATTGATTATTTGCACGTTTATCAAAATGAAAGACTTAAAATTGCTGCAGATTGAAATTAGACAAATCAGCTTAGTTTCAGAATGTTTCAATGACAGGAAAGGAATGGAAACAGACTGCATTTAAGTATCATTCAGAAAAACTGCTTTTATCTAACAATTTGAGGGATCAAAAACCAAAAAAACCTCAAAACCAACACCCTTCTATCTGATTCCACCAATCCAGAGTTGCTCTAATAATATTTAAAAAAAAATAAAAAAACCCACCAAAAAAACCCACCCCAAAACAAACAACAAACCCATGTTTCAGTTACTAAGTTAGTTTTAAACATCACTTATTTTCTTCTAATTTTCAAATACTATATCCATTTTGAGTACTTTTTGAGAGAGATAAGATGGGTTGGGCTGAAACAGGTAAGGTTTGGGTAATAGCTGTGAAGGAAGTAGTGCCAATTTGAATCAACAATCCTATTTCATCCTAGTTTCTTTGAGGTTTTGGATTGCATTCATACATGCTCCCTGTCATCTCCCGCATCAAGCTCAAGGGGCCTTAAACATATTTTAGGTAACACACTAGGCATTTCATTTTCTTTAGAAGAAACCAATTATGCTAGAAATTAATAATTAAAAATTATAAATAGAATAAAGACGAAAACATGAATATTATATCCTATGGCTACATTTTTCAGCATGGTGTGCAGGGAATTAGGAGCAAAAATCCCATTTATGTTAATGGATCTTGCGTGTCTAATTCCTCATAGACTACAGTGCAAATTTACCCCCTGGTGTCTTTGATGGTACAGAGGACCGGCACAGAGGGGGAGAAGAGTGAGTGATTTATTTGATGATCTGTCAATCATAATGGCAACCAGAGAAAATTGCAAAGCTGATTTTAACCTCTGTAGAAACAGCTAGTTAGACCATATGCTTTTTCTCTCTTGCCAGATGTCATCATTCATCAATTTCTCATTAAGAAAATGCACTTTAAAAAAAAGAAAGTAAAGATTTGTCACTTTTTTTAAGAGTTCAGAAAAAAATATAAAAAACTGGGTGAGATAGCCCTTTTGATAAAGCCTACTACTCTATGCTCTTAAAGTTTTACAACAGAAATTTCAGACTGGAGTGCTTAAACCTGTCACTATCTAGTTTTTAAAAGGATTTTAAATATTTGCAGTATTTTCAAAATTGGAAGCCATAAAAAAAGTCTATCCATTTATTCTGATGATCCTTAATCCTGCAGAGTAATCTAGATATTCAGTGTATCATCTCAATTTTTTATTTTTTTTTTGTCTCAGAGCTGGAGGTCACAGATATCTACTTAAGCTTATTCAACCTATATGGATAATAGGGGTCCTCTGGCTGCTGTTGTGTGCTTGTTATTTAAAAACAAAACAACCAACCAACCAAAATCCCTGTCAGGTAACAAAACTGTAAACATCCAAATAAGGCATTATTTGTTATTTTCTTGAAGGCTGTCAAGAGTCAGTGTACAAAGAAAGCTCTTTAGCTAAGTTAGTTGTCATTTCTGTTACTGTACTGGTTAAATTTAAATATAGTGAAATAGCTTCTTTTTCTTCCTCTTTTTTTTTTTTTTTTCTAGTATGTGCTTAAAGCATCCTGGAGAACCATAGGACGTCATTTTCCAAATGTGACATACCCTCTCTTCTTGTATAAATAACATGAACATGTTGTAAGTGTTTGGTAGGCTGCCGTTAAACAGCTGTTTTGTTATTAATATTTTATTGCCCTACGTTTTCCAAGATATTTTGACACTTGCTATTATTTCAAATGCAGCTTTTCTTGGAGTTTTTAATGGTTTGTGTATATCTCTAGACAGTTTCAAGATCTTGAAGCTGTCACAACATGTTAAGTAGGCAAATCAGCTAACACAGTAGTTTCAAGAAAGATAATTTTCTTTGCATAACTTCAATCTGCATCATTTTGCATGACTTATTAACAGGAACTGACTCATTGACAAACAAGGCATCTAGCTTATAGAATAGAGAACGTTTCAGAGTACATGTCTTCAAAAAGCTAAGCACTCATCAAAATTCTGAATTTCCTGTTGCTGATAGACAGTTCACAATTTGCAGAGGCTGCTTACGGTTAAGATTTCATGGGAAAGCTTTCCACAGGTATATTGCAGTTTTGAGAGATATATGTGTAAAATGCTTAGCTTTACAGCTGTCAGACCTTTATGCGTTCAGCCTCACTCAGTAGTTCAAATGTAAATGTGTGAAGGTCATATATGGGACTGTAACCGTTTTAACATTTTAATTTTCTTTTTTCACTTACTCCTTCCATTTCAGGAGTGAGTGGGAGAGTGAAGGTCAGAGTAACGGTGAAAATTGAGAGTTCTGATTTTTTTTATTCATATAACCAGATACTGTGCATCTGGTCAAAAATGTATGCTGTCATTACACTGCATTGCTATTGACCTCTGTCCTTTCTCTGGATTACACCCTTCCTAGGATAAGAGGTGATTCACAGCCTGCCATAGCTTAACACTGAGTCTCCCTGCCAAACGCTGCTGATTGTTCTAAATCATGTGTGGTGATCAGTTTTCTGATATGAACTATTATCAAAGCAGAACACCAAATTCTGTTTGTTTAAGAACTTGTGTTAGACAAAACAGCTGTCCTAGAGGTGAATGGATTAGTGTTTTATCTACTAACACAGACCTCAGTTTTACCTTTTTCTAAAATGACTTATAAAGCTAGTAAAGATCAAATAGTGTTTTCACGTCCTGTGTTTTATACCAAAACAGAAGTTTGAAACAACTGTAGTTGTTGTTTTCTGTCTGGGTTGTTTTGTCCTGTGCTGTGATAGTGACTTCAGAAGAGAAACTGGCTCTTCTCTCCACTTCTTAGCAGATGGTGGCTGTTTTGAACACTCAGACGAAGCTTTAGTAGCAACTACCCTAAGTCTGTGTTTGAGAGTTTTCATGAAAAGGAAAAAAAAAGCTGCCTGCATGTTCAAAACAATTAAAAAGCTAGAAGTCAATGCTAAATCTTTGTCCTCTTTCAGGTAAAACTCTGTATTAACTTCAAAGACAGTGTGCTGGAGTAAAGTCGTTAGGATCAAACTTTTAGCAAATAAAGATTTTGATATTTAAATCTCTTTCTGTAACCGTTATTTTGCTTAGTAGGAAGGAGACAGCTCTCCTCACAAAATAAGATTTATCAGGAGGACTTTGAAGTTTAACAAAAACACATGATTTCATTTGAATCTTTAAATATTTGAACATTTAACGTGACTTAAACTGCCTACGTGATGACACTTTGACTAAAGAGAGGATATGTTTTTCATACGTATGCATTATAAGAACACACATAGAGTCCCATTTTTCATTGCTGTCTGGGTACAGTGTGCTGCCTCACACAAAAATAGGTCCTTCGGATATTGAGCAATTGAAGGGGTTTTTTGCTTTATAAAATGTCTCTGAAGTCCCAGAGCAGAAAACATTCTTCAAATAGAAGAGTGATTAAGGTACTACACAACTTACCAATCCCTGATGCTAGAATGGTCCCTTGCAGCATACCCGATGTAGCAATGTGGGCTTGACTAGTTTTCAGTCCTCCTCAGGATCATGTGCAGCACACAGTCCAGAGTTTCCTCTGTCACCCTTGGTATCTGACCTGGAGCCCAGCGAAGCTGAGGACTCGGTATGTGCTCACGAAGATGGGTGGAACAGAAGAGCACTAGGGGAGTTGTTTGCAAATGACTTACTGGGTTTCATCAGCTGAAAGTATTTAATCTCTTGTAGTTACTGCAAGTGGGAATTATAGACCTCAGAAAATTATGATGTGAAAGAGTAGGTCACAGAAGTTTGTGGGATGTTTCCTTCTATCAAGTCCTTGCCTACAGTTCATAACGAATCTGAATATAAACTAGTATAGACAGGTTTAGCAATCTATCTTGTGATAAGATTTTAAAAAGCATTGAGTACTGGTGCATGCCCAAATTCATGTTAATTTAGGGATGGAGCCCTGCTTTACCCCAGGAATGTGTCCTCTTGGGAGTAACACTTGCTCAGTAATATTTGTGCTTATTCATCATGAACATTACTGACTTTTTGATCCTTTCTTTTACGTTTCTGTGATCAACAAGTAATTCAATGTATTATTGTGTGTAATGGTATTATTTTTCCTTCCTGATTTAAAGGGGCTACTCAAGCAGAGAGTCCTGTATCTGTCATCATCCCTGTTACATATGCTTGATAGCTCTCATCAAATGGGAACATTCCTGAAAAGGCTTCTGTCTGATGCAGCCGAGGTAGTTGAATTCTAGGCCAGGTTCCTGTTTATAAGTGCAAATTTGAATAGTCAGCAAATGTTATCCTTAAAAATGTATGTTTAGCACTGGATTTCACAGATGAAAAGGTTAACTTTTACACCAAGTAAAAAGTTTTTCTATCACTGAAATTGCACACCAACTAAGTACTCTTTGCTAGTCTTGTCTCTAGACACACCATTACAAGGAGAAGCCGTTTCAAATAAGCCAAGTAAATACTTAGCTGTGTTCTACTCCCTGGGGAGTAGAGAGCACTGGTAGTTACTGCTATAAATGTTGCAGGAATTTTTCTCCTCCTTGGCTCACTCATCTCTTCATTTTCCTCCAGCTTCTGTTTCTTGAGAGGCCTGTCTGTATCCCAAACGGCTGCAGCAAATAATGCCAGTCAGCTCCTCTCAAAACACATTATGAAGGAGAAATTATTCAAAATTTCTTTGCGCGTAGCTAGACAGAGCACTTCATCTAGCCAAGAAAGCATGCTTTGAATCGGATGATGGAAATAAAATAAATCACAAAGTCCTGTGACTTATAATGAGCACCTGCCTCTTCTTGCCAGGGTGCATAGTGTCAGAGTTTTGTAGACCAAGAGGACTTGTTCTTCTCTTCCCTGGTAACAGGAGTGTTTCCAGCTTCATTGCCTGAGTAAGATTCGCCACTGGGTGAGGAAAAAACAACACTGGATAGCCAAAGTGAGAAGCAGGTGAACAGCTTCTACGTGCGCTTCTTCTAGATAAGAAGAATGTAGGAAGAAAGGCTTTCTATAGCACGATGAAGAACAGAATGGTGTGAGTAGAAGAGGGTGTACGTACACAGAGTGCCAGGGGCTGGGCACCGGTCCTGTTGGTTTCTGTAAGCTGAATCTTAGCAGTCAGTGCCTATACACCATCAAGACCACAATTCTTCCAGTCCAAATCTGGCAAATCATGCTAACCATTGATTCCTTACGTTAAATTATGTTATGGGGTCCATTTGTAGAATATATGGCTGTGCACTGTGAGTGAAGGTCCTTTATCTCAAAAACACTGTTTGTGGTGAAAATGTTCCTGTGAGTAGTATGAGCTTTTTTTGACATTTCGTCTACGTTTTAGTAGAATTCTGTCAGTCATGTCTTGAATCAATTTTGTAAAATATTTGTCAAGAAATTACTTTTGTTACCATAAAATCATGCCTGTTACTTTTAAACAATTTTGATAGCGGTTTATACAGCCATAAAAGTTATTCTGAAAACCTTTTTCAGAGCTAGAAATTGGTCCAGATAAATCTTACGAACAGGAAGAAAATATTAAAATATTTTACAGGACTATTTTTCTGTTTCCTAACTAGATATGCTAATTTCTTATTAGGGTTCCAGTTTATCCTAGCTTTGTTAAAGGATCCTGTCTAGCAGGGTGTCCCTGTGTTTAATGCAAAAAAAACCCCACCCACATTTAAACAAGTTCTTAGCTGACTACATAATCTTGTTGATGTGAACCTACAGATGTGCTTAAAGTTGAACACAAATATTTTAATGGATGAACACTGACATGATACGATGAAGTCTTAAGTATGTAAGATGGAAAAAAAAATATGAGGGAAAAATGTTGTTCCAGAAAATTTAAAAATGTAAATGGTTTTAAGCATCTTAAGTGTGTTTCCCTAGAAATGGCTACCTTTCCATTTAGCCAAGTGTGCTATCCTTGGATTCTCTTCTGCACATACCATGTAGCAAAACACTGAGGTATGTAACTTGCAAATATAAGTGTGAACCCAGTCATCAAGACAGAAGTATGTGACAGTGAACACAGAAAAGTTTAAACATACGAAGTCATACTTGAGCTTCAGAATGCCTTTAGGAGCCAGACTGATGGCAAGTTCAGTTACAAGACTCTTAGTGGTGGCATTAGGTTGGTCCTGTTGTCCAGGCGCAGCTGCAGCAGGATCGGCATCATGCTAAACTGTGAACTATACAGTGACCGGTAGGCTGATTTTATCTGTTGGCTCATTGAGGCTTTTAATTCTTTTAGTTCTGCATCACTATATTCTGTAGCGCAACTGTTACTGTGCTGCTTTCCTGGGATACCTGCAGTTTATCTGCCTTAAAATAACTGTCTGGCTTTTGTTTCCTGCCCCTGCATTTTTATGGTATGTATTATAGGCAAGTAGGATGTCTGTTGTCTTTTTCATCCTTAAGTGTCTTACGAATCAAATCTTTATTAACTGGAGTAGGGAATAAGAGAGAGGAAAGGAGAAGAAACACAGTTTACTTAAAAGTAATGTGACAGGATCAGAGGAACATTTATTAGGCTTTTAACAGTCAGTGTATGGAAACAGTATGTTGGTCAGTGCAGTAATTGTATAGTCTATTAGCCTCCCTGTTCCTAAGGAGTTCAGCCTAGCACTGATGTTCAGGTCAGTGCTTCATTTTGGTGTTGAGAGGTAATCATCTGAATTTTGACTGAGTTCTCTCTTGCTCTCAGAAGAGGGAAAACCCCTCATGTTTTTAATGGCCATTGGGAAAATTGAGATCGAAAACCAGTTCAAGTTATGTAGCTTGCTGCTTGAATTCAAGAACGGAGAGGACTTCAGTTAATCAAGTTTGTTCTCTGTTAGATGGTTATATGAATAGAAGATTTATCTGAATTTGATTTTGTGAAATTTATAAATAAATTGCCACATTAACACAGTTTTCAAAAATTGGAAGAAAAAAAAAAAGTAACAGCAGCAGTATTCTCTTTTCTTTTCCTGGAATTAGATTTGCAGAACAGATAAGCATCTCATAGATATATACACAAGAGTCTATACAACAAACAGTAGATTTTAAGTACCATTGTGTCCTTTTGATGTCTCACTCCTTTCACTTACTTGCCATGCTCAACACCTAGAAATATCTAGTCTTTACACAGAAATTAAGTAGAATCAATACAAAGCATACAGAATAACCATTTTAAGCTTTTATTCTAACTCTTTTTTTTCTTCTATACTAATTTCAATTAATCACTTCTTAAATCATATTCTTGAAAGCAAGAAATATTTTTCCACTCCTATTATTTTCTGAAGTTCATTGTTCTTGGGAGACGGAAGATTCAGAAAGCTATAAAGGAAAATTCCACACCACAACCACAAGGTGTAGATAGGGAAAATAAACTTTTTTTTTTTCTTTTAATGCTTTTGAGCTAGAGATAGTGGGACCTGGAGCATAAAGATTATTTGATTTTCCATCATCAGTTACTTTAGAAGAACTTTGAACAAATGTGTATGTTTGTGCTATCTGTTAAGTCTGTTTTGTGACATGAATTATTTTTGACTGGACTTTTGAGATTTAACAAGTCATTTGAGGTGAGAAACCCAGATGCCAAGGGTGGTGAAGAAATCTATTCTAATAATCAAAGAATGTTTTGTGGCTTGTTTATCGGGTAGTAGATGCTCATTCACTCTGGACGTTGTATCTCAAACTGAGGGTCATGATCACCAGAAGAGTTCCAAGGGGTACTGAAGTGTTAGCTGCAGTCAAGAGTGATTCATTTCCTCCTGTGTCAGGAGTGGTTTAATTCCTTTAGGGAGGAGAGAGAAAAGTCACTGGAAATGTTTATTATTTTTAATTGCTCTCTGCAGTTGAAATTCATCTAGATGGAAAAGTAAGTCTAAATACTAGTCAGCTTAGAGCCATGTTTGGTTGCCTAGCACTGGAGGAGTTGGTTTCATGTAAAGACAGAAAAACCAAAATGGGTAACGCCACTAAAAAAAAATGCTGGATACACAAGTTGTGTATCACTGTGATACAGCGTGTATCACTGGTTGATGATTTGGGACACTTTCTGAACACACATCAGTGTTATACTGTAATAGCTTTAGTACCCTTACCTTCTTCATTCTTTATTTGTGTTGGGGATTGATGCACTATGACTTTATCTGCCTCTAGTGCTCTCTGCCAGTCCACTTCCAGAGTTGTCACATGCTGTGAGAGCCTTGAGGCATGGCTCTCCTCTGAGCAGCTGAAGACCATTTCAAATGTCTCAGGATACCAGTGCACACCAGCTTAGATAAAGCCAAGTGACTCTTAGGGTGACCAGGCCTGGAACAGTCCTGCCTTACTTTTTTCTGCCTGTAAGCTGTGTTTTTTTTTACCTTTTCTGTATAGTGACAATCTAGTGGCTAGGTGTGGAGAGAATTCAGGTTATGGATATAACCAAAAAATTACTGGTGAGGAAGGCTGGGTGAAGGGGAGAAGGAACTCGATCATGATGTGTTTGTAAAAGCACAGTACTAGCCCAAGGTAAAGACACAAAAAGTCAGGGCAGGGTTGTCCAGTGGAATCCCCACTTAAATGGACCAAAACCACTGTGCAAATTCAGGCTCAGCATGTCAGTCCTCATATGCATCAGCTCAGTTTTTTTCTTGCAGACTTGAGGGTAGTGCAAGAACAGAACTGAGGTTTGTCCCTTAAGGAGATGGATATCATCTCACACTATACAATGTTTAATTGCCACCTACAGAATAACATTTTTCAATAAAGAACACAGAAATTAACTGCAATCCCAGTCTTGCACATAGTCAGTGCATTGCTTAAAGAAGCAAAGCTGTTACGGACACAGAACATGAATCCCTTGAGAAGATGAATCTCAAGCTAAACTGTAAGCTACAAGAATAAACCAGCAAAGCTGATTTGGATGAATGGTATAAATAAATAAATAATTTTTCATTTCTAATTTGCATGAGGGATTAATAAAAAAAAAACAACAACCAAACAAACAACTTTAAAAAGATGAGGCATAGATGCAATTTTATATCTTGGGATTATAAAATAAAATACACAATGGAAATTCATCTAAAATTTTGCTTACATAAGGTGATTCAGTACTGTGTAATCCTTCCCAACCCACATAATTGTAAATTTGGAAATATATTACTCACAAGGCTAAGATATTCAGGTTAGTATTCAGAGCTCTCGTATATGTTCCAGTAATGCATTTGATTGAGAATACAGTTGAGTCTTTTTTTTTTTAATACAAAGTATGAAAGCAGTCCTTGCAGGACTCTTGGGATGTGCAGTACGAATGAAAAGTTGAGATTTAAATGGACCTGCATTGAAACAGCATATATCGTTCTTTTCAAGTGTCTGTTCAGATAGATCTTTGAAGGACAATATGAAAAATCTTATTTTAAAATGCTTTATTTTCATCCTAAATTAACTTATTTTTCTGTAACTCATCTTGATTATTGAATGAACCCAAGGGTAAAATGCAGATTCTGTTTTAATGTTATTTTGCATAATGCATTTGCACATTGTGAGTAATGGTACCCAGAAGGAAAAAAGCAGTGTTTAATTACATAATTCTACAATTTTTTCTTTTACCTTTCATATTTTGAGTCTATTTATTTGTAACATGTAACAACAAAGCCATGTTGTGAAACGTGTTTGGGCTAATAGACACTTTTACCTTTCAAGAATACAAGTGGTGTTTGTCGCCTTTCAAAACTGCTGTGCAATTTTTATTTATTTTTGTTGCAGCCAGACAACATGAATGACTACAAATATATATGTGTGTGTCTTAAGTGTATGCATGCATATACATACTTGTTATGCATGAGATTTCTGTGGCAGGGAAGATTTCTTGATACAGCTAGAGTAAATAGTTCTTTCGATCGCTTAATCAGATTCTGCTGTACAAATGCTTCTCTCTAAAGCGTTCCATATTTCGGAATAGTCAGCACTGGCTATGTAGTTTTGCTGAAATACTTGACTGCATGAGGTGCAAAATATTGTCTCAGACTGTGCTGGAAGCTGAGGATGTCTGGCACCTCACATGCTCCTCCTTTGGTAGCGTTAATGCAAGCCTGATGTGACTGATGTGATACTAGACTGTTGAGACCAGTGGGACTTCAGTGCAATATACACTGCATCTTAAAAAGCTGAGTCAGTAAAAAGGTAAGAATTTGCCTAGTATGATTAGGGTTATCCATGCATGTATGTGCCTAAATTTAAAGGTGTTACTTCCAAGCTTTGAAATCAAAAATATTCAAATTTTGTTCTGTTTCTTTGTGACTTTGGGGAGTGCTCCATATATGATTTAAGGTTGTATATAATGTTGAACAATTTTTTACATACAACTTTTGAAGAATGCAAGCTCGGAAACAGCTTGCTGATGGAAACCATTGTGCCTAGGGTTCTCACACACACCTGTGTGCACGCGTATAAAATGAAAAAGAAAGTTATTTAATATGTTATGCCATATTTTAATTTAGGAAGTATCGAAAGAGTTACTGTAGTCTGATTTATTGTAGAAGCTCTGAAAAGCGAGGTTTATGTTGTCTTAAGCCATTTCAATGGTGTTGCTGGCATGACACTGTAATCCAAAGGACAGAATATCAATAAAGCTAGGATGTGCAGGAATGTAAACAAGCTTTAGAAAAACACGTCCAACGGTTTGTTAAATAGACCACAACAAAACAAGTCCATTATCATTGCAAAAATAGCTCTGAACTTAGTATGTCTAATTATCTGAATAGCTTGGAAAACATAATTAATCCATCAGCAATATTCGGTATTCTGATACTGGATGGTGAGTTTTATGTTTATTCGTATCTCTGTCAATATATTGACATCTCCTAAAGACGAATAAACATAAGAATTTATTTTTTTTCTCCTTATACGATTCTTAGCCTGGCTGAGTTTGAGAATGTAGTCCCAATCCCGACATCTTTTCTTTTTAACTATAGAATGTGCTTTTTATTAAATATTGAAGATAGATATTTTTGCGTTAATCTGTACTATTGTTACCACTTTGAAAGCCTTCTCAGCAAATGTTTTGCTGCCTTTCCAAACGTGGTAACCTACCTTTGTGTGGTGGATGTTTCAAAGTAATATACTTTATTTAAATTTCAAACATGCTAATGTAACGTGAGCCCACAGAGCTGCACAGTACGCTGATGATTTCCGTGAGATCTGGATTGCGTCGTAAGGAGTTGATTCAGCAAGTGGCCGGGAACAGGCTCGCACAACCAGGAGTGCTCCTTTTCAAAATGGGGTGTGAACGTAAACAGCACTGAAACTCGGGCTGATTAACCTGGTTCCAAGTTCTCTGTACGTATGCAAACAAAACAGGTGTTTGAGTGAAGTTCTTGAATTACTGGGGCATCTGCAGCAGGAGCCAGCGGGGATCGGTTTGCAGCTCTCCTCTGGGGCTGCGCGTGCGGCCGGGGTGGGAGACCCCTGCCACTGCTCAGCGCTGCCTGGCTGAAGCCCAGCAGAGGAATGCCTGAGCGTGGAAAGCCAGTTGTCTTCTCATCCAAAACTTCTACCTTACCTTTTTAGATAGTGTTGGCATATGACAGGGTGAAGAAATGGGAAGGTATGGTATCTTTTCTGAGAATATATATAGCTTCCAGGACCCTAAATTTTTCACTACCTTTATATATACATATTAAGCCTCTTTATAAGTCCTTTCAAATCTAATTTGTATTCCAGTTGGTACATTTTTTACCATTTGCTCTTTCTGTTTGCTATCTTTTCATACTGATAGTATTGAAATACACTGATCTCTTGAAACGCAAACAAATGTCTTTGGAGTTTGCGAATCCAATAATATTTGGGAAGAAATCAATGTTTATGTTTCTCCAAGTTACAAAAATTGTCAATCAAACCGATGCTTCTCAAACAGGTTGAAAAGTAGTTTTGGGTGCTTTCTTCTACTTTCATTTTATACGGTACCCTTTACTTTGTCTCTGCCATACATATGTTATTGAATCTCATTCTTCTAATGACAGTAAATAAGCAGAAGTGAAAGTACTACGGAATAGAAGTTTATTGTGTAAATAGATTATCATTCACTTCACGTTTGGTATTGATTACTTCAGTTAGGCTTACCACTGATGTATCCTTCCATCTTCTGATACATTTGGCTCTGTTCTGTTTTCCCTGAGGTGTGCAAATTTCATAGCCCTCAGCACTGTGTGGCGTATAATGAATAGACAGCTGAGAAGAGCAGCAGCTCAACAAGATTCAGCCTCTCCAAAATCAGCCAGCCATGGAGCTGCGTGGGGTGATGACACTTCATCTTAGCAAAGTGTTTTCCTAGTGGCTTACAACTCTTGTATCTGTAGGAGCCTTATCTAATTGCTTTGCTCAGAGGATCTGTGCGTGTACCTCTCTCTCATCCCGAATAGCTTTGCTAATGGCTAGGCCCTCTGTTTATCAGTAAAAGGGACGACTGCACAGTTTTGCCCTTTGCTGCCTGTATGATGGTTTGTTTTCCTGTGAGCTTTCTGGCAGTTGCATATGTGATATACTTAAACCACAAAACTCTGAGAGGACTGTGAATTTTCTGAGGGTATCCAAAATTAAAACAGACTTTTGTGATTTTATAATACCAGGGTCTCTCCTCTCCTTTTCCCTCCTTTCCCCTTTTTTCCATTTTCCTTTCCCTTTTTTTTGTTTTCTTTTGTCTTTTCTTTTTCTGTTGTTGCCATTCCAGAAACCATATCTTTCTTTGAATTTGTCACATCTACCCTTTTTTGGCAATATGACAAGTGCGATCATAGAACAGGAATCTATACCTGAACAGATTGGGGAAAAAATAAGCAACCCTTTTTATAATGAAAAGAATCTTGCTGTTTTTTTAACCTACAGCACTCTGTTAATAACTGACTTGAAGTTAGCCTGAATTTTGGAATAGAAGGCCATGTACTTCACTGAATATGTTCCTGAGGGGATCGAGTCCGTTCACTGTTGCTAATACCCTCAGTGCATTATCTCACTCTTGTTTCAATCTGTGGGTGATGTCCTGGCCCCAAAGCAATTAATTCAGGCACACAGCATTTTGATTGTTGCTTTGAGAAATACATGTTTTCTGTTCATAGCAAATTCTATAAAACTCCTTCCAAATGCTAAAATCTGTATTTCATCCTGTATGGACATCTCAATAACAAGTAAGATTTCTCTTGCTGCATTTCTAGTATTGGTTTCCTGTAAGCCTAAGAAACTTACCGAGGTTTTGTCTTTAGACTTTGGATCTGCCAGTTGTAACTCCATGATTTTGAAAGTGCATACTATAGGGTTTTTTTCATTTGTTTCTCAGCTCTTGTTCAGACAGCTACATCCCATCTAAAAGGTATCAGAAATACAAACTGTGTGTACCAAATTGTTACAATATGATGACAAACAGGAGATTTGTATGGCAAAAATCACATGGCTCCATGACATCTTTAATGGCAGAGTGGTTTTTTGCTCCTGTCTTAAATTCAAGACAACTTTGCATCAGCTAAGTACGCTTGTAACTTTTTAGTTTGTAAGCACACTGCTATATGTCCACTGTTGTGTTTTAGCAGCTCCCTCATTTACAGTCTGCCTCTTGCCCACAGAAATAACAGGTGTAATATGCACCATTCCCCACCCGTTCATGATAATACATTTTGAATAGCTTAGCCACGAATCCCTTTTTATGATCCTTACATTTCTGTTACAACACGTTTAAACAGTATCTCATTAATTTCACGCTGTTGATCATCTGTTCAGCCTTTGACTTAATTTTGTGGAATTGCCTCTTTCTTCTCAGGAAGCACATGGACAGAGTCAGCTTCAGGCCCCATCCCTGCACGATGCGGTCCCACTCTGACTTTCAGGGGCTCTCACTAGAAATTAGTAGCTGTAACCGTGTGTATAAAACTTCACAGATCAAAAGCACCTATAGGTCAATATTTTTTTTGAAAGTGTTAAAAAACCACAACTCTTCCTCTGAATGAATGTTGTACTGTATAACCTGTGCTCAAATAGGTGACAAAACTTATTAAAGAGGCAGATTTCTTAATTATGGAAACAGTACTGGTGTCTAAATGTAGGGAGAAGGATCTCAAGAATTGTGGGACTACTGTAAAATGGAAAAAAAAACTTTGGCAAACTTTTAAAAACTAACAGTGTGCACTGGAAAGAGTATGTGTGTTTCCCAGTAATCTGATCCCTGGCAGCAATTTAAGATTATGGAAGGGAATCTTTTAATCTAGATGGTGGATGAATGATGAAGATTTGATTCAATTTAATTTCATTTAAAAGAATGAGCCATGGGCCAGCTCCAAAAAATCCTCAGGAGTTATTATGAAATGTGTTCAAAATAGTTTGTTAATATATGATTTTTATCTGGCAGTTTAACTTGAGAAATGGATACGCTAAAATGTTAGCATTTACAGACCCACAGGTAGCAGGCGGAAAGTCTCCAGGAGTGTGCTCTCAGCTGGTGTTTATATTCTTCATTTCCTATTCGGTGAAGTTCCTTTACTGTCTGTTTGGCTAGTAGCTGAACATAAATTTCAAGTGAGAAGGCGGCAAAGTAAGCTGCATTTTTACCGATTTGAAATAGATTTGATGTTATTTGAAGTTATCCCTGTATTTTGTGCAGATGTGGTTTGGCAGGTCTTCTGTATTTCAGGTACTGTAAAATTCATAGAAAACAAGGATTCCAGGCTTTGGAGAGGTTTGTCCCCTGAATGACAGAGTGAGGACGTCAGCTTGTAGTGAAAAGAGAAAGTAATGGTTACAGGAATATTTACACTTCCAGGTGTTTTAAGGGGAATCTGAAATTTTGCAAGATCTTTTTAAAATAAAAAGTCCTAGAATTACATTTTTTGACTGGTAACTTGGTAAATGTATCGATGATGCTGGTTTTCAAGTGAATTTTCTAGTGGTTTTCTATATTGTTTACCTTAAAACAATTCTGTAATTTGCGTCTTCATACCATGACTGTTTTGTGATTGTGGCAAAAATACTCAGTATAAAAGCTTTGAGAAAAGGTCTAGTCCTTTATTAGTCTAAATCAGACTCCTATCAACACAGAGTTTAGAATGAAACTGTGGGACATTATTAATATTTTAATTAAATTTCCACTAAAATAATATTCCTAAGATAACAAGTACAGGAAACACAGCTTTTTCTTGACTTTCAAAACCAAAATAACAATGAAAAAGCAATATACTGAGTGCTACTTATAAAATTTTGACAAACAATTTTGAAACAATCTATTATTAGTATACAGTAGGTACAGTAGGTGTTAGTTTATCAATATTTACTGTTACAGAATTTGTTTTAACATTATTTACATTGATATTACATGCAAAGTAAGGTCATGTTATCCTCCAGGATAACAAAAGTTTCCTCCTATTTCAGTGTTTGGCCACACTTCCATGAGGGCAGTGTTTACACGTTTCTTTTCTTGATATCAAACAAAATTAAATTCACTAAATGTCATGGAAAAAATTATAGTGCTAACACACCCAAGCTGTGGATTGTAGAGCTCACTGTTTTGTGTACATTTGACGTTAATTGTTCAAACCTGTTGCCTCCAAGACTGGAAAGGGATACTCATCAGTAGGATTTTACATCTCTGGATAATATTGATAGCAGAGCATTGGTCTTTTCTTCTCAGTTTAAATAAAATGTATCAAAAAAGCAGAACAAAACAGAGTCAAAGGAAGAAAAATAAAGCAGAAAGAATGAACCATAGGTCCTTATATGCTGAATGATCTGGGGCATCTTTCCCAAGTAGCTGACTGCATGTTAGTTTTATACAATAAGGGAAAGAACCAGTTATTTATAGTCTTCTGCTCTGTTGTCTCACTAGGTGTTCATGTAACCAGTTGCACAGATGAACTGAAGAGTGGTTGTAATTTTCTAGTTCTTTCTCTTCACAGTAGAGCTTTAAAGTACAGCTATGGCTAGAAGACGATTGTAAATCAATACATTATTATTCCACATATCATGCATATTCTTTTCTGCTCATGTTTGAAAACAAACATTTTAGGATTCTACTATTTGGAAGAATGCATTGAAATCATTAGCAGCACACTCCCTGATTTTACATCTAATAGAGTTGCTCATAAGACACTTGTTGCCATACTGTTGCACAAACAAATCACATGAGCACGGTGTTAGGATATTTTTTTCACAAAAGCATGTTTTGCTATTCAGTATAGGTTTTCTACTCCAAATAATTAGAATAGAATAGAATAGAATCATTAAGGTTGGAAGTGACCTCAAGGATCATCTAGTCCAACCATCCCCCCACCACCTATTACCCACTAACCACGTCCCTAAGTACCATATCTAACCTTTCCTTAAACACCCTCAGGGATGGTGACTCCACCACCTCCCTGGGCAACCCGTTATATGCAAACCATCCATTCACTGGTATCCTGAGTTTCAGATCCACTGAATACATTCATTTTTCAG
Organism: Psophia crepitans; assembly: GCA_013399095.1. Taxonomy (NCBI): domain Eukaryota; kingdom Metazoa; phylum Chordata; class Aves; order Gruiformes; family Psophiidae; genus Psophia; species Psophia crepitans. The sequence goes on from VWZZ01003902.1 coordinate 257,228, forward strand.
TGAAACTGAAGAGAATGCTCTGTTTTCATTATCTTCAAAAGTGTGGCCATAGACGCACAGTGGAATGATATTGCTGTACAGTAGTGCACTTTTTTTGCAGATTTTGCTTTCTGCTGTTCACAACTGGCTCTTGCTGACTTATGTCAATTGCTCTACAGGAAGATTTGAGCAGTCGTCTGCTTTATAATTGCTGTTCTTTCCTAAATCATTTGCATCTGAGTTGAAGAAATCCTCTGTAAATGTTCTGCAGGACATGTGGTTTAAGATCAGATATTGTCATGTTAGAGTGTAAATACCCACAAGTGAATAAGAGTATCAATTCACTCTCCACTTTGTGTCCAATCACATAGCATTTAGCAAAAACACCCAAAACCCAAACCCCCAAATTAAAAAAAAATAAAATTGAGTATCCACCACAGAACAAAGGAACTGTCTGCATTATCCATAATTGCATACCATGTACTTTGAAAACCACCCACAAAAATATCACACTAGAATTACAAAGAAACCAGTGCTCATTATCTCTCTTAGGGAATTAAAGAAATAGCAGTTTGCACAAAAATGTACAAATTTAAGGAGTGTTTTAAACAGATCAAAAAGGGAAAAAGCCAAGCAACTTCTTTTGTATTATGATATTCAGAAAATGAAGAAAATAGAAAAATAACTTTCCTTTTGTGAACCTATGTTTCATTTTCAAAAGTGACTTGTATTTAAAAGTATCTATGGTATGTAAAGGATTGGTTAGTGGATGCTCAAAAGCACTTATGTACCAACTTCCTTTGAAACAAATATAGTCTGGAACTTCTGAATATCACTGTCATTGCCCGTCCGCTGCTTCAAAACTGTCTTTCAAAAGATCTAGTCTGGGGATATTTAGAAGACTAGTGCTTAAATCATTCAGGAGGGAAGGGGGGAAAGCTTTGTCTTCTCAGTCAATTAAATGCTGTTGATTTCTTTCTCTGTGTCAATAAGTACAGTCCTCTGATGTTGGTCTGTGATAACAGTTTTTTTCTGATTTTTTTTTTTTTCCTGTTTTGGGGTGGTTTGTTGGTTGGTTTTGGTGGGGTTTTTTTTTTTTTGCTCTTAAGAGTGAGCAGCTTGGGATCTGTCTGCTCTGAAACTGTTTTCAGGTTGCAGAGAAGACTTCACAGTGTAAGCCTAGATGGGAGTTAAGGAATTTTGATAGCTGGGAGTAGAACTGCGAATTGTTACATTCCCAACTGTTAAAGAATTCATAGCTCCAAGGTATGCAAGGATGTTCCTGGTCAGTGCCTGGAGAGGTGGGCACCTTGCGATGGGTGTCAGTGGGGATTTCTACACCAGCCAGAAGATGGGGATGACAACAAGGGCGTATCTTGAACTTTTCTCCATGTGAAATTTGGATTCTCAATTGTAGGCTGAATTTACAGTAACATAGTCACATGTGAATGGACAAGGGCTTGTGTGCCGGGACAGCTCCCACGTCCTCTCGTCTCAGAGGAGCAGTGTGTGGCTAGGCCAGTGCAGCAGCTGCCTTCTTTGGCGTCCAGCCTGGGCTTTTGATCAAAATGTCATCTTCCTCTTTTTCTGCTTTTGTTTTACACTTAGAGAGTTGATATTTGCCTGCTCTGGGACTCACATGTAGCCAGGAAATAAAGAAATAAAAAAAATTAAATAAAATCCTAGAAAAAACTAAAACTGAATATTTAATAATTTAAATTAGAAGGAACATTTAATGAGGACATTTCTATTATTATTTTTTGGCAACTCTTCTTTAATTTGATGCCTAAAGTATACTTCAGAATAATCTCCCTTTAATCAACAAGTATCCCTAAGAAAAAAAGAGATTCAGGTAGTTCTACAGCAGAATTTAAAAATCGTTGTATTTGAAGGAAACAAAATTAAACCCCAAAAAATATTTCTCAGAAAAAAAATAAACAGCCTCATATGTCTTCTTTATCAAAATAAAGGATAAATAAACATTATTTTTACTCTATTACTTTATAGACTTCTATTTAAAGTCAATATAATGATTAAATTAATCTCATTTTCTCTGAAGCCTTCCCCATCACTGTTTTCAAGTGTTTGTAATTTTCTTTACCATGACCTAATTCTCAAAAAGCGAATCATTGTAAACTATACTATATCCTTTTTTTTTGCACATGAAATATGCTTATGTTTGCTTGTTTGAAGATGTAGTTCCTGAATTTTGGCTCTTTATATTAAATATAATGAGGTTTTCAGTTTTTAAAACAACAAGCTCATTCAAAATGTGAGGAAACACTCCTTCAGTGTCATAAAGAATGGGCAAATAGAGCAAGGGTAGTTCAGTATACATTTGTCTCTGACAGTGGTGCTTTAGACTTTCTCCAGTCAGCATGGCTTCAAGCATGTACATCTGTGATTTTTAAGTTTTCATCTTACTTTTCCCTTTCAATTTTTATCCAATTCATTCCTCTGCCTTCCTTCTTTCCATTAACAAATAAGATAATATAGAAAAGTCACCTTTCCTGTGGGTTTTCCAGGATTATTTGGTTATAGCAAGTAAGACTGTAATTTCTATTGAGGCTTTTTAGAACTAATGAAAATTATCAACATGTCACACAGCTGCATTTCAGTTTTGTTTGTCAGAGCCCAGAACAGAATTGATTTTTATAAATAGATCCTAAATGTGAGCACTGAATGTGCATACTGATGAGTTCATGATAAGACTTTGTTTAGAAATACTTTTACAATTTACCCATGAAGAGGAAAAAGAATTATATGTCAAACAGAACAATGTAAAGCAATTTTTTCCTAAGTCATTTATGCAACCCCATATTCTTCACAAAATATCCTACATAAGTACGTTTTCCTTTATGCTTGTTGATGAGATAGAAGAAGGTTTCATGTGTATTAGAAAGAAATCACATGCTCTGGAAAATGGAACATCTTGTTTTACTGTAGCACAGATCCAATGAATCTGACGAGGTTTTTTTTTAGATAAAATTAATTTAAATCAAATTGATTTGGGCACCTTTTCCCTACTTAAAGTTTTTTACAATCATATTAGTGATGATGAAGGAGAAAAGAGGGAAAGGGGAATAGCTCAAGTGGGAGGTTAGAGGTTTCCTACATCCTCTCAAAGAACAGGTCTTTTCTGCCAGTGACTTTGCTCAGCAAGGAGGTGTTGTAGCAGCTAGTTCTGATGTCTGAAGAGCAATCGCTCTTTGGTGGTTTGGGGGGCTGCTCAGCTAGTCAGGTAGCTTATTAAAGGTTATGGGCGCACCCTTGTGTAACTTCTGTTCTCCATTTGCAAACTGTTCTGAGAGCCGCATCTTTTTCCAGTTAAACTGAACTCTGCAGGTTCATAACTGACAAGCACTTTGGCCAACCACCAGCAGAGCTAGCATGTGCAATACACAGTTCTGCAGAGCCCCAATATGGGGTGGCAATACAGCGCTTAGCGTCATGCGAAGACCCTGCTCTTTCATAGAATCATTAAGGTTGGAACAGACCTCAAGGATCATCCAGTCCAACCATCCCCCTACCATCTATTACTCACTTATTGTCCTTAAGTACCACATCCAACCTTTCTTTAAACACCCCCATGGACGGTGACTCAACCACCTCCCTGGGCAACCCGTTCCAATGCCTGACCATCCTTTCAGAGAAGAAATTTCTCCTAATCTCCAACCTGAACCTCCCCTGGTGCAATTTGCAGCCATTCCTCCTTGTCCTGTCACTAGTTATCTGCGAGAAGAGGCCGACCCCCAGCTTACCACAACTTCCTTTCAGGTAGTTGTAGAGGGCAATAAGGTCTCCCCTGAGCCTCCTCTTCTCCAAACTAAACAAGCCCAGTTCCTTCAGCCGCTCTTCATAAGACCTGTGCTCCAGCCCCTTCACCAGTTTCGTTGCCCTTCTCTGGACACACTCCAGGGCCTTGATGTCTTTCTTGTGGTGAGGGGCCCAAAACTGGACACAGTACTCGAGGTGCGGCTTCACCAGGGCTGAGTACAGGGGGACAATCACCTCCCTG